>JZKD02S2040581.1:304087-326709 GCA_000966675.3 Picea glauca
CTTAGTAATCCAACAATTTGTATCAGTTTAACCACCAAAAGGTAGATCATGAAGAGAAATAACATGTATAAAAATTGAATACGACAGTTTGATGGACAAAAGTATGCATTTTGGAGAAGAATGATGAAAACATATATACAGGCACACGGATTTGAAATTTGGCAATCAGTTGTAGATGGATACAAAGAACTAGCAGTCCCGCCGACAAATGAAAAATCAATAAAACTTGGGCAAAATAATTCCTAAGCCACAAATGCACTTTTGAATGGTCTTTGTGAATCAATATACACCAAAGTTATACATTTTAAATACACGAAATATATTTGGGACAAGCTCCAAAATATTTATGAAGGAGATTCAAAATTCAAAGCAGCAAAGCTTCAAACTTACAGAGGCCAGTTTGAACAACTAAAGATGAAGGAAGATGAGAATATTGCAGCTTACTTATTACGATTCGATGAAACAATAAATGTAGAATATGTAATTGTTCAAAAGGTACTAAGATCTCTTCCTATGAGATTTGATCCTAAGATATCAGCACTAGAAGAAAGAGCAGATCTAGAATCAATAAGCATGGACGAACTACATGGAATCTTCATAGCATATCAAATGAGAAATGAACAAGAAAATCCAGATATAAAAGAAGAAGCTTTCAAAGCATCCAAAAGGCCAAAGAAAAAGAGAAATAAAAAAGAAAAAGAACATAGCAGTAGTAGTGACATCTCAAAAGATGATGAAGAAATGGTCAAATTTATCAGAATATTGAACAAGGGAATCAACGACAAATATAAAGGTAATTTTTCATTGATTTTTTTAATTGTGATGGTATTGGTCATTTTGCTAACAAATGTCCTCATAATAAACATAAGAGGAATGATGAAGATTACTCAAATAGAAAACAAACATATAAAGGCAAAATAAGCACAAAGAAAACTTTCAAGAAAATCTTATGCACCAAAGAAGACATCTCCTCATTAGATGAAGATGAATTCAATGACAGTGAGACAGAAAGAGTTCTATTCATGGTAGTAGAAGACTCTAATAAAGAAGACACCAAAGAAGAATATGAAGAGGAAAAATTTGACTACCGAGAAGAATTGTTGTGTGCCATTGAAGTTATAAGAAGAGAAAAGAAGAAAAAGAAGAAGCTACAAATAGAACTAGACAAGAAAGAAGACACTCAGGAACTAGAAAAAATGATCACAAATTTGAAAGTTCAAATAGAAGAATTAAAATAATTGAGGAAGCACTCAAAGAACAGTTATAAGAAAGAGACGGGATCATTGGAAATTTGGAAGCAGAGATTGTCACATTAAGAAAGGATCTTCAAAAAAAAAATATGGAGAACAACTCAAAAGTTTTGGATGACATTATCAACATTCAAAAATCTCATCATGACAAGTATGGACTTGGATACAATCAGACAAAAAAGGATCAATCTCCAAAACAACAGAACAATAAACATATCCAAAAAGCTATGTGGAAACAATCAAAGGGGATAGGAAGACCTACAAGGAAGATTACAGGGACACTCCTCCACCGAGAAGATTCAAATTCCATAATCAACGACTGATAGAAACAGATAGGCATCGAGAAGAAGAAGGATTCATAAGAGTAACTCCTTTCAGAAGATCCTCAACTCCCAGATATCAAACTATTTTTTTTGGTTTATTTTATGCATGCAATAATTTTGGACATAAAGTTGTGAATTGTAGAGCTAACAGTAGGAACATAAACAAATTTGAAATTTATACATAAAAGGGTTATCCAAGAAGGCCTAGTAAAACACAGAGAAGAAGTTACAGCAAGTTTGAATCATTGAGCACTGAAGTGGAATAATACAAGTGTAACAACTTTGGACACATGGCCAAATATTGCAAAATGGAAGTCCCTCCTAGAGAACCACAACAAAACAACAACAATCATAGACATGAACCTCAAAAGAGGACATGGATAAGAAACCAGAATCAATATAGCAATGAAGAATGCACACTCACTCTACAAGCTAAGAAGAAGAAACGCGGTTCGTATGTTGATAGTCATTGTTCAAAACACAGGACAGGTGATAAAGATAGGTTTCTTACATTAACAAAGGAAATATATGGATCAGTCGCCTTCGGAAATCATGATTCATCTAAAATCATTGGAAAAGGCATAGTCAGAATTGGAAACAAGAATACCAAGGCAGAAAATGTATTACTAGTAGAAGATATGAAACAGAATCTTCTAAGTGTAATTCAAATGTGTGATCAAGGTAATAAAATTACTTTTGATTCACAGAAGTGCGAGATAAGAAAAGAAGGTTCAGAAAATTGATTGCAACAACTGCAAGAACTTCAAGCGACATATATGTACTAAGTGAAATTGGAAATGAAAAGTGTTGTCTAGGAAAGGAAGATGAAGATTGGATATGGCACATAAGAATGGGTCACATACACATTGACAACCTTTTCAAAGTCAACAGAAAATAAGTCGTTAGAGAAATTCCCCAGATCATGAAACCAACCAACAATTTATGCAAACATTGTCAACAAGGAAAGCAAACAAAGACCAGGTTCAAATAAAAGGAATACTCAACGACAAGACCACTGGAAATTGTTCATATTGATCTAGTTGGACCAAATACAACAAAGGGTTTAAAAAGTGAGAAATACTTTATGTTATTAGTTGATGATTATACAAGAATGACTGCAGTTTGTTTTCTGAGGAATAAGTAAAAAAAAATTGAAAACTTCAAGGTCTACAAGGAAATGGTTGAAAATGAAATGGATTCAAAAATCAAATGTTTTAGATCTGATAATGGAGGGGACTTCACTTCAAATGAATTTATGGACTACTACAACAGACATGGAATAAAAAGGAAATTCTCCGTTGCTATGGCATCTCAATAGAATGGAGTTGTTGAAAGAAAGAACATGACAATACAGGAAATGGCTCGAAATGCTAATGGATTTGAATTTCAAAGATATTTTTTGGACACATGCAGTGCATACAACAGTTCACATTCAAAACAGAGTAATGCTTAGAAACAAAAATAACAAAACTCCCTATGATCTCTAGAAAGGAAGACCAACAAATGTGAAGCTCTTTAGAGTATTTGGAAGCAAATGATACATCAAAAGAGAAGATGGTAGAATGGGAAAGTTTACTCTCATGTGAAAAAAGGATTACTTGTTGGTTACTCAAGTACAAGAAAATCATATAAGTGTTACAATATGAGGTTAAACAAAGTCGTGGAAAGCATCAATGTAACAATTTATGAAACAACTGGAAGATAATTAAAGGAAGAAGAAAATGAATCAATGGAACAACTTTACGAAGAAGAAGCAGAAGATGAAGAAGAAGTAGAAGGGGAAGATGAAGAGGATCGGACAGAAGTATAAGAGCAAGTTCAGCAAGTTCCTCAACATGCACCTAGCAAACGCGTACAGAAGAATCATCCTTCAGATCATATTATCGGAAACAAAGATGCAAGAGTTGAGACTAGAAGAACAACATGTTCGCCAGAACAAATGCACCTAGCACTCTCATCTACGACTGAACCAAACAATTTTGAAGAGGCCAACAAGGATGAATTCTGGAATAAGACCATGGATGAGGAATTGGATCAAATAGAGAAGAATGACACTTGGGAATTGGTTCCAAGACCAAAGAATAAGAATTTTATTGGCACAAAGTGGGTATTTAGAAATAGATTGAATGAAGATGGACATGTTACAAGGAACAAAGCCATATTGATATGTAAATGATACACACAGGTTGAAGGAATCGACTTTGGAGAGACATTTTCTTCAGTTTCCAGAATGGAAACAATCTGATTGCTTTAAGCTTATGCATGCTCCAAGAATATTAAAGTGTATTAGATGGACATGAAATCAGCTTTTCTAAATGGGGAACTTGAAGAAGAACTCTACATCGAAAAACCAGAAGGATTTCAGTTGTCAGAAAACGCAGATTATGTGTGTAAATTGAAGGCCTTGTATGGTCTAAAATAGGCTCCTAGAGAATGGTACTCTAGACTGGATAAACATCTACAATAGGCGGGGTTCAGAAAAGAAAGTGCAGATAGCAACCTATACATCAAGGTAACTCAAGATAGTATTTTATTAATTGAAGTTTATGTTGATATTATTTTTGGAAGTATTGATGATAGGTTAAGCTAGAAATTTTCAAAGGATATGTAGAATGAATTTAAATTGTCATTACTTGGAGAATTATCCTTCTTTCTTGGCCTTCAGATACGTCAAAGAAACCAAGGAATTTTTATTTCTCAAACTAAGTATATAAGAGAAATTCTAAAGAGGTTCAGAATGGAAGATTGCAAATTAGTTATCACTCCTATCCAAACCAGTTGCAAGTTGAGAAAATATGATGATTCAAAGTCTAAATAACAAAGGAAATATAGGTCAATGATTGGTAGCTTACTATATGTGACATCATCCAAACCAGATGTAATGCAGGCAGTTGGACATGTGGCATGATTTCAAGAAGCACCAAAGGAATCACATGTATTAGCAGTGAAGAGGATTTTCAGATATCTCAAAGGAACATAAGAGTTTGGATTATGGTATCCAAAAGTAAATGATCTATCACGTATTTCCTACACATATGCAAATTTGGCAGGTTGCATTGATGACCAATGAAGCATCAGTGGAGCAGTGTTCTACTTGGGTGAGTGTTTAGTATCATGGATAATCAAGAAACAATCATTGGTATCCATATCTACAGTCGAAGCAGAGTATATTGTAGCAGCAGCATGTTGTACGCAGGTTCTTTGGATGAAACAAACTCTGACAGATATACAGGTTGAGTATGATGGTCCCATTCCAATCTATTATAATAATACAAGCACAATCAGTATCTCAAAGAACCCGGTGATGCACTCCAAGACGAAGCACATTCCAATAAAGTATCACTTTCTACGGGAACAAGTTGCAGAGAAGAACATCAAAGTTGAGTATGTGGGCACAAAAGAATAAGTGGAAGACATATTTACAAAACCGCTTCCAAGGGAAGCCTTTGAGTATCTTCATCAGAGACTTTGAGTAATTTCTACTCCAAAATGAATCTTTTCGAATGGTTATCTTATATGTCTTAGATTTACACGAGGAAGCACCATAGAGAGGATAGTTCAGGTTGGGAGATCAGTTTTAGGAAGATTTTAATCAGGGAGAGTATCCCCAAGGACAATTTAGCTAGGGGGAGCAGCTCCGAATGGAAAGATACCTTTGCCATTGATGACAAGGGGGGGGACATTTATCAGATGCGGAGCATAGAGGCATGGTTCTAGAGGGATCGATGGTCACAAAGGGAGCATGAGTGAAATGACTTTGGTATTTCATTAGAGTGTTTCGATCAATGAAAAAGGTGGATATTGTTAATTAATTGGGTTGGTTGTCATTGATGTCAACCCTTGAAGAAATTCTGGTAGCAAATTCTAGTAGCACAATGGTTTGGGTAATGGACCCAAGTTTGTTTGATGGATAATGGTATGAGTTTTGAGATATTTGTAGGTAAGAATATTATATATGGATAGTGCATTTCATGCCATTTCTGACGGTAAGTGGAACGTCACATAACTCCTCACGGTTAGAGAGTTATGGCCATGTGAAGTTGGAGAACTCTCATGAGTCATCTAGAAGCCCCAAAAGGTCAAAGTAATCAAAGTGGTTACAAAGAAGAAATTGTTTAAATAATAAAGTGAAGTGATGAGTGTACTATAATTCAAAGTGGATACAAAAGAAATTATTTAAATAATAAAGTTAATGAAGAAATTACTAAGTGGACAAGTGGTTAGAAGTGGGTTAGCCCTAAAATAAGGAAAGTGGGTTAAGATGGTTATAAGGTAATTTAAATAATAAAGTGAAGTGATGAGTGTAATATAAGTCAAAGTCTATACAAAATATATTATTTAAATAATAAATTTAATGGAGAAATTACTAAGTGGACAAGTGGTAGAAGTGGGTTAGCCCTAAAATAAGGAAAGTGGGTTAAGATGGTTAGAAGATAACCCCTTGAGGAAGCTACATGAAAGTATAAATAAGAGGCAAGGGTCTCTCATTTTTAAACACACTTGAGCATATTGAATATCTATAAGTGACTGAGGTAACCAAAGGATATCTAAGTCGAATTTCTGAGGGAAGGTGAAGTAAAGAAGGCCGAAATTAAATGGAGGATAAATTCGTTTGATGATGTTTTATAAGGTATGTTATTTACAAGTCATTTCACCATTTTCATAATAACTTGTTTTCTAGAATGATTCAGACCATGAAATTGGGAGGCCATTGAGGAAACATAACCAAGTAGCTGTGATACAAACTTTAGCTTGTGGGTCATTGTATTTTTGGAGTTACACTCCATGGAATATAAGGTTTGTGGCTAGTCCTTAAACTAGTCTAAAACAAGTGTTTTGGGTAAAATGTATTAACTTCTTCATAATAGATACAAATTCAGTAAGAACAAATGTATTGGTTATTGTACAGTTTGTAGTATTATGTGTACAATTTTCATATCCATACAACAAACATTTTGTGTGGGGCATGCTCTACAAGTTCGCTCTCTAGAATAAGCCAAAATTCAACAAGGTATGTCATTTTTGCTATAATTCTTTTTCTGAGAGGTTCCAAGTAGTGAAATCTAGAGGAATTGCATAAAAGACATTGAAAAACATTGTGTACCATTTTCATATATTTATTCATTACAGGTACATAGTTATGATTATTTCAAGTTAGGTTTGTTGACTAATCCAAAATTAGTCATGTGAGACTAAAGTAAAGTTTGATCAAAATGCTAGTCTCTTGTTGTTAAAGTCAAGGAAGGTTTGCAGGTATGTGATCATATACACCAAGTCTATTACAAATTTACAAATCAGATTTGGATGATGAAATTGATGAGGGATTTTGATTGAGGTACATGTTGGGTACATGGTTGAGACAAGTAGTTGATGAGTTGGCACATACATGAGGTGTACAGTTGATGATGTTGGTACATCTTGATGAGTCATAGTTTATGTGTATCTGATGCATGATTGGTACATATTTGGTGCATGGTCGATGCACTCATTGATGGTACAAGTTGAGGTATAGGTTGGTGCATGGTTGATGCACTTGTTTATGGTACAACTTGATTATAGGTTGTTTATGGTACAGGTTGATTACAAATTGTTTGGTGCATTTTGATTGGTATAGATTTACAGCAGTATATCTCACAGTAATAGTGTGATAGTGGTTCCATCATTCTACTTCTACGTCAAGGAAATTGGACAGGGCATGGAAAGGTGGTTTTAGCTGGAGAACATAGGGGGTTGTAGCTAGAGAATTGGGGAGTTGGAGCTTCCCTCTGGTTGTAGCCTGAGAAACTAGGGGGTTGGAGCCTCCTTCCAGTTGCAGCTGGAAAAAAAAGGAAGTTGGTGCTTCCAATGAATGTAATTCTTAAAGACATATAAGAAAAATCTTTATGTGGTTTTCTCCCTCTTTGGGTTTCCACGTAAAAACACCAGTGTATTGTGTATGTGTATGATTTCTCATTTGTTCATCGTTTATTTACTCTACAACTATTGTATGATAATGCTACATTGATATAAAAATTGGATTTTATGGATTGGATTGCTCTATTATTGATTCACCCCCTCTCAATAATCCAACAAAGACTTCAACTGCTAATAAATTTAATGATTAGTTTGTGTTCCTTCCATGTTTATCATCTTCTTGTTTTCCTCTAAAACACTTTGTTGATGTTCTATGAGCTTATGACAAATGCTTATGTGTTGAGAAGGTTGCTTTAAAAGGGTTTTCAGTAATCTTTGCCACATTGGTGTTTGTTTTTCTTAAATCTTATTTGAAATGATTTCCAGATAAAGGTTTATTCTTCTACTTCATAAGGACATTAAGAATAAGATTTGTTTATTGGTGGATTTATCAATTTTATTTTTCCCTTCTCTCAATCACATCACCCAAAACTTCAAGTCTTTAGCCATTAGTTTTATTACTTGACTTGTTTCACCTAGGTAAGTGATCTTAATAGATCAAATCAGTATTCCCTTTTAAACCAAGCAAGGATTTATTCATCTTCATAAAAATTATTGAGCATTTTAAAACAATGTGTGCTAGACTTGATTCAATAGTAGTCTTGAGTTGAATTCTAGTGCTAACACCAATTTTTTCTTCTCAAGTTCAAATATATTTTTCAAGGTTGTGCCAAGAGAAGTACAAGGGCGTACACTCTCTTAGCATTTCCTAGATTGACTTGTCTACACTTGGGAACTAAAATGGCGTACACTCCCAAGTTCTTAGCTAAGATATATTTTTCATTGACCCCATAAACCCAATAGTAAGGCACTAATCATATTTTAATTTGCATTGGAGATACAAAACATTTGCCTCGATAAATGTGAAATTTCAACCTTTACAAGCTTTCTCCTTTGGATAATGATCTTGATGCCTTGGGGGTTTTTCTTCCTTTAGGGTGTCCCTTTTCTTCTATAATTTCTCATTTCTATAAAAACTTTTTTTCTACGGCCATTAGGTTGCAGAAATTCACTAACCCTAGGTGCTAATATCTCACTAACTAGCCCCTAACTTTCCTCCATTTTTTAGCCATTAATTCCACTAACTAGGGTGCATTTTTTAAGCTAGTGTTGGGGATTTCTATATGGTTGATTTAATTGATGCCTGTCCTTGAATGATACAGCCATAAGGATGATAATTTACTTTAGAAAAACATTTTATAACAGCTCATTTTATTCATTCTTAAAGTGTTATGCTCAAGTCATAATTGATTACTAAATTCATTAATGATATTGCCAATTTATCTTGTGCTTTATATGCTGATTTGGATACTTTATTTGCTGATATAAATTGTCATCCAATTATGAAAATTAGGGAAAACAATCTTAACTTGTTGATCCATACTAACACATAGCATTGCAAATTGTATTTTCTTGTGTTTCGGGCAGGTACAAGTGCACCAGCAACTATCTCTTCATCCATTTACCTCTCTTCATTTACTATTCCCAACCAATAATTTCTTCCATCACTTGACCTTCTGGGGGACTTCTCCTTACACTTCCCTTCATTCTTTTCATTCCCCCTAGGGTCTCCAGGATCGCCTCCTAGGAGTGACCTTAGTCACCCCCAAGGTGTGGGACCTACATCGAGGTGACATTGGGTGTAGGATTCCCAAGTTGTAGCACTTGCTTTTGTGGTTGGGTCAGGCTTTACCCAACCTACAACTTGTGCTATAACATGGACTTTGAGCAGTTCTAATCTAGATTTAGGAGCAGAACGAATTGATTAACATACTGAATACAATAAACACTGAGATATGAAGAATAACACAAATATCCAGTGAACAATATCTTCTATTGAATAATGAAATAGGCTGAAACTGTAAAATTGTAGAACTGAAACACTTGCTTGAATGGTGGTAGTTATATCTGACAAGAGATGTGGCTTCTACACGCATCTGTCTAAGAAGAATCCATTACAATGAGTCTATAGAGGCATTTTTGATATTACTCATGAATTCCAAAACCCTATACATCCAAAAACCTAACCGTAGAAGGTGAAACACCAAAATTCATGTGGGCCCCTATGGATAATTTGGTGTAAGTTGGTACCTCAACTTCCCAAGGTCGTAAATTTTGTATACAGCCTTCGTTTTAGGAGTGTGATAGCATGTTGGAAAGGTCTTTCATAGAGCTACGCATTCCACCGTAAAACTCTGAATCTGTCTACAATTTGACTGTGGTGAGCCAAAAATACAACATTTAGGGACCTAAAATGGCCCTAGAAGTACAACAAGATGTGTTGACATGAAAACATACAAAATGAGCTAGTTGGATTAGAAGAGAAGCCACCAGTATCCACCTGGAGGATCTGTGGGGCTTCAAACAGCGCCATAAGTGTAGAAACCACAATTACAAAGGAGTACAGAAGAACGTGTTGAACAAAAATGGACAAGAGGATCCAGTTGGAATAGGTGGGTGGCCACCAATATCCACCTAGATCAATTCTCCCCCCTTAGAAATAAATGGTCTCCATTGCATTGATTTCCCCCATGTAACAAACCCATCATTACGAAAACAAGCGAAAAAAAAACTTGTTTTTGCTTTTAGGGGTTAAGAGGCAAGAGGCGATGATGGACAACGGTTTAACCACACCACTGACAATGAATGCAAATATGTAGTCCAGGCAACAAGTTACTATGACACCACACACAGGCTCAAGAAAACTGGAATAACATGTGCAAATAACAAGGAGGACAACTCCCCTTCCAACGCAAACATGACCACGCCTATAAGCTAAGGGACAACATCCCCATCACAACATCACAACCTAGACAAACAAGACTATAACCTCAAGGTGCATGGACCTAACGCCTGAAGGCGTTCAACCCTTGCGCAAAGAGAAACTTGCACGCTCGTCGACACTCACACAAAATCACCTAGTCTAGCCAAGATATCGTTCGCAGCTATTCCCCAAGGTGCACCATGATCCCCTCATCAGGAATCATGGCATTCCCAGGTGATAGATGCGCCAACAAACTTGGCTCAACACATCTTATCTGGACCAAGGGATATACATATTCTGATGTTCTAGGAATCGAATACTGAAAAGAAACCACACCCATACCCCAACCACAGGTTGACGAAGCGCCAGAACGAAGACAGGGGATGACGCAAGCCAAAATTTTGACATCGTCCACGACCCAACCAATCCCCCAGTCTAACTAGTCAATTATTACAATCTATTTTAACACGAGTTGCCATTAAAGATGGGGCACGTCTAAGTTACAACTAGTCATTAACTTAAATAACAACATTGACAATCTTAAGGTAGAATTCTATCATTACAACACTTATGAACAAATAAATCTCAACATGTAGTCTAGTTATACTGACCGAACTAACAATGCTAGTTGTCTACTATCATTGAGAAGGAAACTGCTTACTATTAACATTGTTGTATCATTTTATCAAGGCAAATAACATAGCAATTATGTAACAATTAATATATCACTTAACAAGGAAATTAAGATAATGAATAACATAACAATTAATTTAGCAATAACCAAGCAATTTACCTAATTGTTAACCATTTAAATCATTGTGGCATTTAATCAATAAGAATGAATCTATTGACCATTAACATTGTTGTAGAAATTGTTTCGGCTATTAATAAGGAAAGTAATATAGCATTTAGTATTGCAATTAACATGGCATTTAATAGCAAAAGGAAATGGCCGACCATTAACCTTGCAGTACCAATTGTTCTGGCATTTAATACGACTAACACATAGAAATGAATATAGCAATAACAAGGCAATTAATGGACCCAAGACATCATTGAAGTCATTATTGTCGTTTCCAGGTTAAAGGGGCAGTCAACAATTCAGACAAACTCAAGGCCTTTCAACTACAAACGCAGCCCACAATTGATGGCAAATTCGGGGTGGATAACAGGAAAAGAAGTCATCTAAATCATGGCAATTTCATGGTCAATTAAGGAGGAACATAGTCAACAGTTTAAACAACAAAAATCATGGGAGCTACTGCAATTACAGTCAATCTTTTTTGGGAAAAACCGTGGGCATTTACAACAACCTCATCCATGCATTGAATGGAAAATTCATGGACCTTCAACAGGAAAACGCAGACAATTTTTTAAAGGAAAAAGTGGTTGATTCACAGCAAGTAATTTTATGATTTAAAGGCTAAATTCATGGGCGATTTCTATAGCAACAGAGTCAATTTCTAATTATCAAAAACATGGTCATTCCAGCAAGTAAAGTTATGATTTAAATGGATAAATCGTGGGTGATTTATACAGCATCACAGTCCACGTTTTCAAGCAAAAATCGTGGGCATTAACAGCCACTCAGAAAACGGTTGGGATCCACAAATTGTTGGCGTTAAGTCTGGTAAAAAAAAAATCCTATGTAATAAAATAAAATCTGTGACAGTCAAATAGTGGGAATAAAATTATGAGTATTAAATTCGTGGTGATGAACCATGGCAACAGTAGGGGCGCAGAGTTATAATTCAAGCAAAATGTAGAACGCAACGAACTATAATCGTGGTAGTAGCAAGGAGTTATAAAACCGTTTTCATTCACTTGGGTTACCCAACAACGTAGACAGGGATATAAAAGAAACGTTTTTCATTGAATTCAAGCATGAAAATCATAGTCCAAGCAAAAACGCAGGCCAAGATAACAAGGACGTTTTTTTTTGTTTTTCATTTTCCAAAATCCCCAAAAACGTGGACAAGAAATTAATTCGTTTGTCCATGGCTAAGATACCAACCAACAGAGACTAATAAAGAACACAAACTTATCCAATTCTAGTGTACCAATTCTAAAACGCAGACTTGGATATTAAAGGGTTTTTCTATTTCTCGGGTGCCCCAAAACAAAAACGCAGAGTGAAACTAAATCTTCTACCGTCCAGATACCAATTTATTAAAAAAATGCAGACTAAGATTAAATATTTTACATTACCAGGACACCAATCCAACGCAGATTATACTTTATCCAAGAATAAAAATGCAAGGTTAAAATTTTTCCATCAATACAAAACGCAGAGTTATAAATTGTCCAAGAATAACAAACGCAAGGTCAAAACTGATCCATCAAGATATAACAATGGGGTAAAAACGAGATAGCGACAAGATATAAGCATGTCGAGTTTAAGGATAAACTTCGTCAACAATCACATTGTACAGTTAAATAAATGCATCGGGGCGCAAGGCAAACCATCATCCAAGGACTGGCATCAAGGGTGGACGGTTGATAGGAACATCCTTCGCCCATCATCCATGCACAAAAAAGCAGGGCATTGAGATCCATAGGTCTATTAATGCTGAAGCGACGACCATAGATCAAGATCCTGGTCGACTGCTTAGGCGCGGACTGATGAGTTAGGGATGAAGGCGAAGTAGACCGCAATCAACACAATCAAAACCACAAGATGGTCAAGGCATGTTGGGAATCGAAGGCCGTGGGAAATCAATCAATCATCCAACTAAGGCTATGGCAAATTAAGTCATCAACTAGAACGCTATGAATAACATATTAGTTACTTGATATAATCATACATAACTGAAAACATAATTCATACTAACATTCTACCATGTAGAATAAAGAAGGTGTATCGTTGCCCAATCGCTCGCTCTGATTTGATGTCTCGCGTGCTCCATGCAACTCCCACTTGTCGATCGATGGGACTTCACCGGTACCTCCCATCCAATGCCAAGGGTACTCTTCTTCCCCCTTAGCCCCTCGATCTGCAAAGGGGTGATGTACACTATTAGAGATTTATCTAGCTCCCAGATCGCCTCGCAAGGCCGAGCTACCACTCCTCACCGAGCTGGGTGTCCCAACTGCCACAAGCTAAGTCATTCAAGTATAGATTTCTGCAGTGTAACATTACACAAACAGAAGAGATCCATCATCCTTCTCCTCCCTTCATTATATAGAGTTTTGAAGTCCCTTACTTGCCTAAAATCTCATTTAATTAAAGTTTTTTTAAAAATTAAATCCTAAAAATTCCTCCCTGTACAAGTGTCACCCATCCCCTTCATTCCTCCATAAATTAATTTCTTTAATTAAATAACTATCCTTATTTCCCTCACCCACCTAGAGTCACTCCTAGAATCGCTCCTAGGTGTCCCCAAATTCTCTTACAAGTTTTAATGAATTTCCCCATTATTACATTGCTAGTTCAGTTTAAATTAGAAAGCTCTTAAATGCTAGATACCCTTACTAAGTTTGACTTTCTGCTTTTCTCCTTGTGTTTCCCTTTTTTTTATGTTTCCCGCTTTTCCTAGTTTCCTAAATATTTTAGATTTCCCTCTTTCCCCTTTTCATTTAGAACTCAAATTGGCAGGTGTATAAATTAACTTTTTCCTTTTTCCCTTTTTAATTAATAAAATTTAAATTATCATAAAATAATAAAACAATTAATTCCCTTTTTTTAATTTTATTCCAACTAATTTTTATGAATCAATTAAATTGCTTACTCCCTTCTTGTTACAAGATTTAACTAAGATTATATTTATTATTTATTTTATTTTTATTTTTATTATTATTATTATTATTATTATTATTATTATTATTATTATATATATATATATATATATATATATTATTTTTTATTATTTTTTTTAAATAGATAAAAAAATTCCACTAGCATAATTTAGACCTAGACCTTAAATTTTCGTGTTAGGTGACATTTTATTAGGGAAATTGTTTTAAAAATTTCTTATCACGTTATTCATCCTAAGGCCATCTAGGTTCATTCAATTATCATTAACAATGTGATGTGCCCTTAAGGATGCACTAGGTGCTCCAAGGGTGCCACTTGCCTCATTTGTTCCCTTGTGTGACGTGCCCTTCAGGATGCACTACGTGCTCCAAGGGCGCCACTTGCCTCCTTCCATTCTTCTTGTGCGACGTGCCCTTCAGGACTCACCACGTGCTCCAAGGGTGCCACTCGCCTCTTGACTGACTTGGTAGACATCAAAAACCCCTGGAATCAATACTCTGCCAAGTGAACTTGTGGGAGACTAAGGGCCTCTAAGGAATAATGCCCTTGTCTTATTGCATGCCCATTAGAATCATCGTGAGCGACTGTCGTAGTCTGCCCTCATGGCATCGTGGGTCCTTTTGAACAAGGTAACTGTTAACCTACAGTTCGAGCCACGGTGGGAGTGCGAGTAGGCTATGGAAGGGATGTTATCCACACCTCTCCCTCAACCTCTCTGGTAGTCGTGCATGACCCCTTTACTCCACATATGAGTCTGGTCGACAAGCTATCAATAGCCTGCATCATCAACGAATCATGTCAGAATATATCCATATCATATCATCTAATCAGATGCACTAATATCACATATAAAACAATCAAACCCCAATGGTACACTCCCTGACTCGATCCAGAGTCCAAGGGGTTCCATCAATGCATCTGGATCCTCGAGGTCCAATATCCTGCACACTTAGTAAAACTGAGTCAATAGCACCTATCTATGTCAGTGTAGTAAAACAACATGTCATCAACCCATAACACCTCATAATCAAAATCAATTCTTTAATAGCATAAAATCTGGATCACTTGCGAGAAAGTGTCCTCAAAGAATAAGTTCGCTCAGCATGCAAGAGCAAGATGTTACATACACCCCCTCTTGGTCTAAACTTCATCCCAAAGTTTCACAAAATAAATGCCAAATAAAGTGTACCACAGTATCATAAGCCTATCTATCAAACAAAAATGGAAAATGATGGTGCATCCCATATCCGTCCTCCTAGGTCGTCGAGTGCGGACTATAGCTGCCCCACTGAACCTTGACCTTCTCTATCATTCGATGTCGTAGTTGTCGAATGCGATGATCCAAGATGCAGAACTCATGTCAATAACATGTGTAGGATCACTAATATAATGTCTCAAAACAGATACATTAAAAACATTGTGCATACACCTCAAAGAATCAGTCAAGACTAGTCGAGAGCCCACAGGCCCTTTTCTCTCCACAATCTCAAAAGGTCCCATGAACCTAGGAGAGAGTTTAGCTCCCTTTCCAAAATTGATCAAACTCTTATGCGGTTTAAACCGCAAGAAGACTTGATCACTAAACTCGTAACTATGGTCGACATGATGCACATCGACATAACTCTTTTGTCAATCCTGCACTTGTTTAATCCTTTGTCTTATTGTTTGCATTTGCTCTTCCATTTCTTGGATTGCTTCAGGTCCCACCAGGACCCTATCCTCAAGCCAATCCCAACTTGACAGTCTTGCATCAAGACTCCACCTAAGCCTTCCTTGGATGCGCCAGTGCATACCAAGAAGTCTGCATCCATGTTAGGGACCCTTATTATCGGTGTTGTTGTTAACAGCTCCTTAAGCCTCCGATATGCTTCTGCACATTTCTCGGTCCAAACAAACTTCTTGTTTTTCTTCTACAATTTCGTGATCGGATTTGCTATATTCTCAAATCCCTCAACGACCCATCGATGGTATCCTTCTAGACCCATGAAGATACGTACTTCCGTGACATTCATCGGCACGGGCCATTCCATAATAGCCTCGACCTTGGTTGGATCCACGGCGATGCCTTCGTCGGAGATGGCATGCCCTAAGTAGTGAATATTTGATTGATAAAATGAGAATTTAGAAAACTTCCCATACAATTTGTGCTCTTGCAAACACTGTAGTACCAAGCGTAAGTGCTCGTCATGCTCCTCCATCGTCCGAGAGTAAATCAAAATATTGGCAATGAATACTTAGACGAACTTCTCCAAATACTCACGGAACACCCCGTTCATTTAACTTGGATCTTAGTAGCACCGGGATCTATCCTTGATCCGTAACTGGTGATACCCTGATCGCAAATCGATATTTGAGAACACCGTCGCACCCTTCATATGATTGAACAGATCATCAAACCTAGGAAATGAATATTGATTCTTGATCATGGCCTTGTTCAATTGATGGTAGTCAATGCAGATCCTCCATGACCCATCCTTATTTCGTATGAAAATAACTGGAGCACCCCAAGGTGACACACTGGGACGTATCAGTCCTAGGTCCAGCAACTCCTTTAGTTGCATTCTCAACTCCTGTAACTCTGAGGTCGACATTCGATAAGTCTTTCTAGCTATCGGTTCAATCCCCGGTTTTAGTTCTATAGTAAACTCCAATTCCCTCTCCAGCGGCATCCCAGGTAACTCCTCTGGAAATATTTCTACAAACTCTCTCACCGTCATAAGGTGTTCTAGACCTTCTGCTACTCCCTTCTCGTTTAACGCAAGTATCGCATAAATATTACACCCCTTGTGCATGCTCTTCTGTAGCTGCAAGGAAGAGATGAACCTTAGGGAAACTCCCTGGTTCCGACCTACCATCACTCGTCTTTGTCCCTCATCATCAACCAAGCTCAACTATTTCATCTTACAGTTGAGTATTGCCTCTTGCAATTCCAACCAGTCCATACCAATCACAACATCATAAGATCCTAAGATCGTGACGTACAGGTTGGCCCTGGTGACAAACTCTCCTAGGTTAAGGGTACAACCTGTAACCTTTCCTCCAACCTTTTGTTTGGCTCCCAAAGCCATCTCTATGAAGCTAAACTCATCCTGTTTGAATGCCTTTACCTTAATCCTTTTTAGCACTGCACCAAAAATGAAAATCTTAGTAGCACCAGGATCTATCAAAATACTAAGGGTATGGTCAACGACTGTACCTGTCGTCTCGAGCACAGTCGAATAATGCTCTGCCTGGTGGTTATTCACCGCTATATGAATCTGATGGGCCTTGCCCATATCTCCCATGGTAATGGGTCCATCTGATCTGGATGCTCTAGTCCTCTCCAGTGGACAGTCGTGCTAGTAGTGTGTCTCCCCACACGTCCAACACCCCTTCTTCGATCCAGTACTCCTGGTACCTAAAGTAGAAGATGACGACCCACCGGCCTGGAATCCTGGTCTGTTCTGTTGAACATGCCTAAACTGTTGTTGTTGATGTTGTGGTCCCCAATAAGGTGTTCATTGTTGAGGCATCGGTCGTCGAGGTGTAGTGAATGTGGATCCCCTCTGGAAGCCATGATATCCTGGAATATGTCTGGTTGGTGTCTAATGTTGTTGTGCACCCGATGACACCTACCCTGCCGGTCTTGCTGGAGTCTTTCTCTGACCCCCGCTGATAAGCTCCTCCTCTGCTATGAGGGCCTTCTGGATGACATCATGCAAGGTTTGAGGCATCAGAATCCTAACCTTTTCACGTAAGATTCCATTAAGGTTGAATACGAACCTATTGACTATAAGTTTACCAATGTTAATATGTGGAGCATACCAGAGTAGCTCCATAAATCGGGCCTTGTACTCGGTCACCGTACAGCCGCCCTGTCGTAAGGCGCTGAACTCATTGAGCTGACGCTCAATGAATTCCTCTGATAGGTACCTCTCTCGGAACCACTCCTCGAACAGTTCCCATGACACGTCTTCGACGACCATGTTCAGTTGTGGTAGGAGCGTCTTCCACCATAGAAGAGTGCTCCCCTTCAGTTGAAAGACTGTCATGCGGACCTTCATGTTGGAGGTATAGTCACGAAGTGAAAATCACATCGCCATATTCTCCAACCATGCCTCGGTGGTTGCGTCATCTGGGGCACCAAAGAACTCGAGAAATTTGACTTTCTCGAGCTCACGGTGAATGCTACCAGTACTAACCGGAGCGTGTAGTGGACCCTCAGGAGGTTTCGACGCTCTGGCCTCATCTCTGTCCAAACGGTTGATCAATGCATCAGACATGCACTGAAAAGATCTCATCATTCTGACCACATCACCAACTGTTATCTGCTTCTGCCCGACAACCTATTCGTCTCTCTGGGGGTTAGACCTCTCAGGCATGGATGCTACTAGAGGCATCGCGCCTCCTCCCCTAGCACCCCGCCATTTTCCTCTGCGACGTCCTCTAACCATGATTACCTACACACATACAAATCAACTCAATTAGCAACATTATAATCAAATCATATCAACGAAAGATATAGCAATCCCTAGTCGCGGGTTGAACCGGATCTGATACCATATGTAACGGCCCCATCATTACAAAAACAAGCGAAAAAAAAAATGTTTTTAGGGGTTAAGAAGCAAGAGGCAATGACGACAACGGTTTAACCATGCCACTGATGACAAACGCAAACACGCAGTCCAAGCAACAGGTTACTATGACACCACACACAAGCTCAAGACAACTAGCATAACATGCGCAAATAACAAGGAGGACAACTCCCCTTCTGACGCAAACATGACCACACCTATAAGCTAAGGGACAAAATCCCCATCCCGACATAACGGCCTAGACGAACAAGACTAGAACCTCAAGACTCATGGACCTAACGCCTAAAGGCGTTCGGCCCCTGCGCCAAGAGCAACTTGCACGCTTGTCAGCACTCACAGAAAAGCACCTACTCCGGCCAAGATCTCGTTTTCCGCTATCCCCCAGGGCATGCCATGATCCCCTCATCAGGAATCATGTTGTTCTCAGCTGATAGATGCGCAAAAAACCTTGGCACAACACATCCTATCTAGATAATCCGACGCGCTAGGAATCGAATACTGAGAAGAAACCACACCCATACCCCAACCACAAGTTGATGAAGTGCCAGAAAGAAGACAAGGAATGATGCAAGCCAAAATTCTGACATCATCCACGACCCAACCAATCCCCCAGTCTAACTAGTCAATGATTACAATCTATTTTAACACGAGTTGCCATTCTAGACGGGGCACATCTAAGTTACAACTAGTCATTAACTTAAATAACAACATTGACAATCTTAAGGAAGAATGCTATCATTATAACACTTATGAACAAATAAATCTCAACATGTAGTCTAGTTATACTGACCGAACTAACAATGCTAGTTGTCTACTATCATTGAGAAGGAAACTGCTTACTATTAACATCATTGTAGCATTTTATCAAGGCAAATAACATAGAAGTTATATAACAATTAATATAGAAGTTAACAAGGCAATTAACATAATGAAAAAAATAACAATTAATTTAGCAATAACCAGGCGATTTACCTAACTGTTAACCATTTAACTTGTTGTGGAATTTAATTAGTAAGAATGAATCTGCTGACCATTAACATTGTTGTAGAAATTGTTCTGGTTATTAATAAGGCAAGTAATATAGCATTTAGTATTACAATTAACATGGAAATTAACAGCAAAATGAAATGGCCGACCACTAACCTTACAGTAGCAATTGTTCTGGCATTTAATACAACTAACACATAACAATGAATCTAGCAATAACAAGGCAATTTATGGACCCAAGACATCATTGTAGCCATTATCATCATTTCTAGGTTAAAGGGGCAGTCAAAAATTGAGGCAAACTTGAGGCCTTTCAACCACAAATGCAGCCCACAATTGGTGGTGAATTCAAGGTGGATAACAGGAAAATCAGTCATCTAAATCATGGCAATTTCATGGTCAATTAAGGCGGAACACAGTCAATAGTTTAAACAGAAAAAATCATGGGAGCTATTGCAATTACAATCAATCTTTGTTGGGAAAAACCGTGGGCATTTACAACAACCTCAACCACGCATTGAATGGAAAATTCGTGGGCCTTCAACAGGAAAATGCAGACAATTTTTTAAAGACAAAAGTGGTTGATTCACAACAAGTAAATTTATGATTTAAAGGCTAAATTCGTGGGTGATTTCTATAGCAACAGAGTCAATTTCTAATTATCAAAAATGTGGTAGTTCCAGCAAGTAAAGTTATGATTTAAATGGCTAAACTGTGGGTGATTTCTACAGCATCACAGTCCACGTTTTCAAGCAAAATTCATGGGGGTTAACAGCCACTCAGAAAATGGTTGGGTTCCACAAATCGTGGGTGTTAAGTCTGGTAAAAAAAAAAATCCTATGTAATAAAAGAAAATTCGTGACAGCCAAATAGTGGGAATAAAATTTTGAGTATTGAATTCGTGGTGATGAACCATGGAAACAGTAGGGATGCAGAGTTATAATTCAAGAAAAACGCAGAACGCAAGGAATTACAATCTTGGTAACAGCAAGGAGTTATAAAACCGTTTTCATTTGCCTGGGTTACCCAACAATGCAGACATGGATATAAAAGAAACGTTTTTCATTGAATTCAAGCATGAAAATCACAGTCCAAGCAAAAACCCAGGCCAAGATAACAAGGACGTTTTTTTTTGTTTTTCATTTTCCAAGATCCCCAAAAACGTGGACAAGAAATTGATTTGTTTGTCCATGGCTAAGATACCAACCAAAAGAGACTAAGAAATAACACAAATGTATCCAATTCCAGTGTACCAATTATAAAACGTAGACTTAGAGATTAAAGGGTTTTTCTATTTCCCGGATGCCCAAAAAAAAAAACGCAGAGTGAAACTAAATCTTCTACAATCCAGATACCAATTTGTAAAAAAAATGCAGACTGAGATTAAATCTTTTACATTACCAGGACACCAATCCAACGCATATTATACTTTATCCAAGAATAAAAATGCAAGGTTAAAATTTGTCCATCCATACAAAATGCAGAGTTATAAATTGTCCAAGAATAACAAACACAGGGTCAAAACTGGTCCATCAAGATATAACAACGGGGTAAAAACAAGATAGCGACAAGATATAAGCATGTCGAGTTTAAGGATAAACTTTGCCAACAATCACATTGAAAGGTTAAATAAATGCATCGGGGCGCAAGGCAAACCATCATCCAAGGACAGACATCAAGGGTGGACGGTTGACAGGAACATCCTTCGCCCATCATCCATGCACAAAAAAGAACGACGTTGAGATCCATACGTCTATTAATGCCGAAGCGACGACTGTAGATCAAGCTCCTATCCGACTACTCAGGTGCAGACTGATGAGCTAGGGACGAAGGCAAAGTAGACTGCAATCAACACAATCAAAGCCACAGGACGGTAAAGACATGTCAGGAATCGAAGGCCATGGGAAATCAATC
Organism: Picea glauca; assembly: GCA_000966675.3. Classification (NCBI taxonomy): domain Eukaryota; kingdom Viridiplantae; phylum Streptophyta; class Pinopsida; order Pinales; family Pinaceae; genus Picea; species Picea glauca. Next base: position 325,606 of record JZKD02S2040581.1, read on the forward strand.
AATCATCCATCTAAGTCTATGGGAAATTCAATCATTAAGTAGAATGCTATGACTAACATATTCTTTACTTGATATAAGCATACATAACTGAAAACATAATTCATACTAACATTCTACCATTCGGAATAAAGAAGGCGTACCATTTCCAAATCGCTCGCTCTGAGTTGATGTCCCGCACGCTCTGTGCAACTCCCGCTTGTCGACCGATGAGACTTCACCGGTACCTCCCTGCCAACGCCAGGGTTACTCTTCTTCCCCCTTAGCCCCCCGAGCCGCAAAGAGGCCACACACACTATCAGATATTCAGCTAGCTCCCAGCTCACCTCGCAAGGTCGAGCTACCACTCCACACCGAGCTGGGTGTCCCAACTTCCACAGGATAAGTTAGTCAAGTATATATTTCTGCAGCGTAACGTTATGCAAACAGAAGAGATCCCTCATCCTTCTCCTCCCTTCATTATATAGAGTTTTGAAGTCCCTTACTTGCCTAAAATCTCATTTAATTAAAGTTTTTTTAAAATTAAATTCTAAAAATTCCTCCCCGTACAAGTGTCACGCATCCCCTTCATTCCTCCATAAATCAATTTCTTTAATTAATTAATTATCCTTATTTCCCTCACCCATCTAAATTCACTCCTAGAATCGCTCCTAGGTGTCCCCAAATTCTCTTACAGGTTTTAATGACTTTCCCCATTATTAAATTGTTAGTTCATTTTAAATCAGAAAGCTCTTAAATGCTAGATACCCTTCCTAAGTTTGACTTTCTTTTTTCCCCTTGTGTTTCCCTTTTCTTTTTATGCTTCCTGCTTTTCCTAGTTTCCTAAATATTTTAGATTTCCCTCTTTCCCATTTTCATTTAGAACTCAAATTGTCAGGTATATAAATTAACTTTTTTCCTTTTCCCTTTTTAATTAATAAAATTTAAATTATCATAAAATAATAAAACAATTAATTCCCTTTTTTAAATTTTATTCCAACAGATTTTTATGAATCAATTAAATTTCTTACTCCCTTCTTGTTACAATATTTAACGAAGATTATATTTATTTATTTATTTTCTTATTTTATATATATATATATATATATATATATATATATATATATA
>JZKD02S2040581.1:326759-346063 GCA_000966675.3 Picea glauca
TTATATATATATATATATATATATATATATATATATATATATATATATATATATATATTAAATGGATAAAATTTTACCACTAGCATAATTTAGACCTAGACCTTAAATTTTCGTGTTGGGCGACATTTTATTAGGGAAATTGTTTTAAAAATTTCTTATCACGTTATTCTTCATAAGGCCATCTAGGTTCATTCAATTATCATTAACAACGTGACATGCCCTTCAGGGTGCACTAGGTGCTCCAAGGGTGCCACCTGCCTCATATGTTCCCTTGCACAACATGCCCTTCAAGACACACTATGTTCTCCAAGGGTTCCACTCACCTCCTTCCATTCTTCTTGCATGACGTGCCCTTTAGGATGCACCACGTGCTCCAAGGGTGCCACTTGCCTCTTGACTGACTTGGTAGACATCAAAAACCCCTTGAGTTAATACTCCACCAGGTGAACTTGTGGGAGACTAAGGGCCTCTAAGGAATAATTCCCCCGCCTTATTGCGCACCCCTTAGAATCATTGTGAGCATTTGTAGCAGTCTTCCCTCACGGAATCGTGGGTCCTCTCGAACTAGATAATCATTAACCTACAGTTCGAGCCACAACAGGAATGCTAGTAGGATGTGGTATGGATTCTATCCACACCTCTCCCTCAACCTCTCTGGTAGTTGTGTGTGACCCCTTTAATCCACATGTGAGTATGGTCGGCAAGTTATCGTCAGCCTGCATCATCAACAAATGATGTCAGAATATATCCATGTCATATCTTCTAATCAGATGCACTAATATGACATATAAAACAATCAAACCCCAATGGTACACTCCCTGACTCGATCCGTAGTCCAAGGGGTGCCATCGATGCCTCTGCATCCTCGAGGTCCAAGATCCTACACACTCAGTAAAACTGAGTCAATAGCACCTACCTATGTCAATGCAGTAAAACAACATGTCATCAACCCATAACGCCTCATAATCAAAATCAATGTTTTAGTAGCATAAAATCCGGATCACTTGTGAGCAAGTGTCCTCGAAGAATAACTTCACTCAGCATGCAAGAGTGGGATGTTACGCCCCATCAGGTGAGGAAAATTCTGTTGGATTTGGCCCCGGGTGGGCCACTTGCCTTGGTGTAGGAGTTTCCCTGCCTTGACAACCCGATAAAGTTGGATCCTCTATTGGCGAGTGCCCTTGACATGTGTGTCCACTATCTGATCAGTGGATGTTTGTTCCATGCAGTCAGGGTTGAGCTCTGTTGGTGTAAGTTGTTATGTGATCTCTCAAGTGTCCAATAATGGTGGAAAACATGGCCGAAGGAGGTCCACATTGAACATTGGATGTAGGCCAAGGAAGGGTGGAGTGTTGAGCTCAAAATCATTGCTACCCACATCCTTGGTGATATTGTCAGCCCCATAATGAAGTGGGCGAAGATTATGATGGGAGCCCATGAGATGCTCCTTCTGCAAATGTAGCCAAATTTGTCAGCAATCTAAAACTATTGTGTTACACTATGTTAATCATGGTGCTTCTTGTACTTACCATTGGATTTATGCAAAATCTCCTAGACCTGTTGGTGGATTTGTTGAATCCGCTCAATGAATCTAGTGGCTTTGTCGATCGCAGACTGATAATGGGAAGAGTTTGTTTATGCAGTGGAAAGAGGAAGTGCAACATCAATGGATCCTAAGGGTTGGAATCCCAGACCCACTTGAAATGGGATATGGTCGGTGGAACTATGGAAAGATATGTTGTAACTATGATGAACATAGGGGATACTCTCATCCCATGTACGTGGATGCTTAGAATTGTACATGTGAAAGATGTGCACAATCATCTGATTGAAGACCTTTGTTTGGCCATCGGTTTGCAGGTGGAAAGTAGTGGATTTTGTGAGCTTGGTGTCCAACAGAGACCAGAGACTCGACCAAAATGTGTTGAGGAACCTGTTGTCCCGATCGAAGATGATGGTTTGTGGTATCCCAAAGTGGACCTACACTTGTTCAAAGAATATCTTGGCAGTATCTGTCGCTGTGATGTTCTTCTTCCAGGATATGAGGATGGCCATCTTCGAAAATTGATCAATGACCACAAATACGCAGTCATTTCCTTGCTTGGTCGACGGAAATCCAGACATGTAATCCATTGAGATGGATTCCCAATGCTTCTCGGGAATAGGAAGAGCGGTGTATAAGCCTTTCTTCTTGATGGTTGGCTTGGAAATGGCACATGAAGTGCAATATATGATATACTTGCTAATGTCCTATCGAATATTTGGCCAATAAAAATGTTTCTGAAGAATGGCCACAGTTTTCTCCACGCCAAAATTTCCTACCACCCGATTGTAGTGCAATTCCCAAATCAGCGTTGCATGCTTGCTTGTAGGAACACAGAGATGGCCCAGGTGGCATAAGATTCTGTCCTGAATGTGAAAATTGATGATAGTTGTGCATGTACCCTAAGTCACCTGGTTTGAATTCAAATTCGACAACCTTGAAGTTCAACAAAAATTCGACAGTGAAAATTTCTAGGATAAAATTCGACATAAATTCGACAGACTACAAAGTTTAAAAATTCAAAAATATATCAATAGAATAAAGATAAAAATGAAATATATATATAATTAAACACATGACAGAAATTAAAATAGCATGCTAACATGTTTAAAGAGATATTTCAAGTGACAAGAACACATCATCTTCAAAATTTAAAAACTTGTTCAGGAAACATAATATTAAAAACGTGAACATAAGATTAAAAAGTTTTTCAAAATTGAGCATCCAAAAAGAAAACTAGAACAGGAACACAAGTTTTATTCTTGATGTTCCCGTGGCCTACTTGTTACATCAAAAATCTCTATATTATCAAGAGCACTCGAGGCAGTGAAACCACTAGAAGCATGACCACCACTGGATTCACAACTAGCTCTATCACTCTCAATGTCAAGATCATCGTCATGTACTAATGCATCTAGAATAGGATTGAAACATGGGGTAGAAAAATTGGATGAGTCTTTAGCCACATTGTTTAAGGCCAACTGCAAGTTGCTACGAACATAAACAAGATCTTCTAATTTCCCAAATAACAATATGTTTATTTTCTTGGAGTGAATATGGTTGAAGGCACTCCAATTCCTTTCACACGTTGATGCACTTGATACCTGGATCAAGATACGAATTGCAAAATTTTGTAGTTCTGGGGCCCCTGATCCATAAAAATCCCACCATACTGCTCGAGAACTTATTACCCTATCATACTTTGTTTCTTTAGTTCCAAATATCCCTTCTTCTACCTTGTATGCCCTGAGTTGTGATCTAACCAAAGATGCAATTGATGGATCTGGATTTAGCTTGTCAATAGAGTCATAAAGTCCACTCATGACTTCTTCATCCTGATGTCTTGATACCCCAAATAATCTAGGATCCAAATAGCATGTTGTTGCATGTAAATGACTATGCATCATCTTCCATCTTCGATCAATTACCTCCCAAATCTCTTAGTAATCGGCTTCCTTATTATCAAAAGCACTTGCAATGGCTTCCTTGCAATGGTCCATGCCCTCATAAACAAAACCCATACAAGGTTTGTCACCATCAACCATCCGAAGCATATCAACAATTGGACCACACATTTTTAACACTTTTTCATCATTTTGCCAAAATCTATTGCCTAGCATTATTTCTTCTACATTCTTACCCTTTCCTTCTTTTGAAAGGTGAGATCTCTCAAACTCAGCATTGCAGAAAATAGATCTTAAGCTTATTTTTTCTTAAACAACTCTTTTCAGAGTGATGTAAAATGTGGCAAACCTTGTCTCACAAGGCCTCAACAAGTCTCTAGTTTCATTTCTTATATATATGCTCAATGTGAGACGATGATTAATGACAAAGTTTACAGTTTTTCTTTCTCTTCGAATTGTCTCATTTATCCATGGAAATTTGGCTAAATCATGTAGCAATAGATCCAAAAAATGAGTTGCACAAGGGGTCCAATAAATGGTCTTATGCTTATCCATAAGCATCTTCCCTGAACCTGCACAATTTGAGGCATTATCTGTGACAACATGGACAACATTTTCCACACCAACCTCTTTAATTGCTTCATCCAAAATTCTGAAAATATATTCAGATGTCTTCACTTGATCCATTGTATTAATTGCCTTAAAAAAAATCCCCTTGAGGGAAATAAACAAGCACATTAATCAATGGTCAATGGCATAAATATCACCAACCATCACTCATTATTGTGCAACCTGTGTACTTCCAATATTGTTTAACATTGGCCAACCTCTTTGTCACTCTGTCCTTTGTTTTCTTTAGCAGTGTAGTCCTTAAAGCTTCAGACCCAAGAGGAACATACCCCTTGCCAAAAGCAACAGCCTTTTTGAATGCATTTTTAAATTAAGGGTTTATGGCCACATTAAAGGGAATTGCACATGCATAAAAAAACTCAACAATTGCATCATCAACTTGTTCCTTCTCTACAGGTTTCTAGAATGCATTTAATGTTGATGCTCGACATGTTTTTTTTTTTGGTGGAACTTGATCCATCGAATTTCGAGGTGAAATAAGAATTCATGGGTGAAAAAGACATGTCAATCTCCTTATGAATTTGTTGCCTCTTCATTTCCTTTCTTCCCTTTTCTTCTTTTGATTTATCATAGTCTCGTTGCACTGCATCTTTCTGTTCATCAGATACTGTTGGACATCCTTCCACACCACCTCTGTTTCCACTAGAGATACTGAGCAGATGATCCACTACTCTGGTTAAGGTCCCACTGAAATGTTTTCCACATAACTGATAGATAAAATCTGCCCCTTCCCTCTTCACATATTTCCATGCCTCAACAGTGGATTTAGGTGCCATTTAATTAAAATTATGCTTAGTGTTCTTTGCTCTGCTCTCCTCATAACTTAGAAGATTATGTCTGGAAAGTTTTTAAAAATATGTTTAGTGTGGACAGTGGAAAAATAGGAAAATTAAGACTGCAATGAATACACATATATATTTTTATATTAACTTAGATAAAAAAATAAAATAAAAAACAAACATTTTCGTGCACAAATTACAGCGTATAGGATTCATTTTGGTAAATTTATGTGTTGAAAAGCCTGTAATATTCCCCACAGTTTGATTTTTCCAAGTAAATAAAAAAATTCTCATATTCGAACTAACTTTTTCCGTCCTGGACGATTTGTGGCTTTTAAGTTTTCCCTATTGCAGAATCGATTGTTAATGCACTGTTGTTGTTGTCTAATGGACTGTGTAAAATATAGTTGGAGACAAAATATCTTTTGTCTTTACTCGTTTTCTAAGAGTTATATTTTTGATAGTTGGGTTTTAGTTCACACTAGAGCCGAAGACTAAAATGATTTGTGGCTTTTAAGTTTTCCCTATTGCAGAGTTGATTGTAAATGTAGTGTTGTTGTTGTCTAATGGATTGTGTAAAAGATAGTTGGAGCCAAAATATTTTATGTCTTTACTCATTTTCTAAGACTTAGATGTTTGATAGTTGGGTTTCAGTTCATACTATAGCCGAAGACTAAAATTTTCTCCATATGGAAGGGTTCTGGATAATGGGGTCTCAAGATTCAGTTGAATATTTGGTCTCTTAACACTATTGATCTTGGCCAATTTATGGGTGCATGTGAATCATTACTAGAGATAAATAATTTCACTCTATGGCTCTTTAGATTCGTTCTTGCAGATTAAGTTCATAATGATCAAAATTTTCAGAGCTTAATTGGAATAAAGCTTTATGATATTGTGGGAGTCCATGTTGCTCGTTTTCCTTGCTATTCTTTGTTTTTATTTAAGTAGGTTTATAAGTTTGATCTGTTGGTTAGTGTCAAATCTTATTAGGAGTTATCTCCCCTCGATACACAAGAAAATGTGTTTAAGAGTTTACAAGTTCCATATTGCAAGCATTTTAAGAATATCATATTGTCAGCATTCTTGAGGAACATTTGTAATATTCTTCTGTGTTCAGATGGAAGAGGGAATTGATTCTATTGGATGAAGTCACAACATTGTTCGGATGCAACATATGTTAAGGGGGTGCACTTTTAGTAAAATCTACTACCACTTGGGGTTTTGTGCCTGAACCATTGTGTTTAAGTTGTTTGGGTTTCCAATTTATTTAGATCTTCAAACCAATGCCAACATTTGGTTCCTATTTATGTTCATCTTAATTCTAATAAAACATTGAATAGACTTGGCACCTATTGGCACTCTACTTGCACTTATAGTAATGGTTTCTTCATTAGAAGAAATATTTGATTAGTTTCTTAACCCTGGTTCCCTTCAATTTCTAGGCTATAACATCCAGGATAAAGATGGTGTTTTTTATTATTTTAGTTCCCTATGGCGGTTAATTGTTGGGCTATGACATCCAAAGAAAAGATGGCAACGGTTTTTTTGGTTATGGTGATTTCCTGTAGAGAGTATAGATTTTATGAGGTTGTGAAATATGCAAACATATTTGTGTTTCCTATTGGGAAGATGGGCATTAGGTTTCTAACTGATTATTTTGTAGATACAAATTATTTTGAGTGGTTTTCCCTATTTGCAATAGTTCCTGCTAAATTTTGATACATTGATACATTGTAGCTCATGAATAGAACTAATATATATATTTTTATTGACTTCGTGTAGTTCAGGATCAAAGCATTTGAGGGTGCACACGGATCATATCATTTCATATCTTGCAAACCCTTATGAATTTTATTGCACTTTCAGTTTCTTATAAGTTATAAGTTGACTATCACAATGAGAAGTTGGAACTCGTATTGGGGGCTTGGGGTCAAGCAGAAAACAACCACACCTGAGTAGAAAACAACCACGTGGAAATTCGAAGTGTATTTTGAAGGGAAACGCGGAACTCCATAGTCCAGACTCCAAATCATGGACAGTTCCAAGTTCCAAGTTCTAGCTGACGTGGGTAGCTCGCATAGAGACTGGGAGTGTTGCGCGACTACGCCTACATCTCACAATTCAGGACTGTGTGCAACGTGCTACAGAGTTGGGACTCGGGCGAAGGAGAAATGGTACAGTTCAAGCCTGGATGGGAGGGTACTTGGAGTTGGTAAGTGAGCCACCGAGCAGGAAACCCACAAACACGAGCGGGAAACCCAAAATCCGCAAACCATGGGCGAAAAACCACCATGCAAATAGTTTTAGGGTTCGAAACTTTTTTAAAAACCATGCGTCGAATTTCCTGCTGAATTTCCAGTCGAATCTCCATAAATTTGTCGAAACATTCACCCCCAAATTCGAAATTCCTCCCGAAATGTGAAATTCGAAATTTGTCCCCAAATTTGACTTCGAAATCGTCGAATTCGAGACGAATTTGTTCGGCTTGGTTATAAATTCGCCAAATTTTGAATTTATGGTGACATAGCCTGAAATTTAGCGAATGTGGTGACATAGCCTGTACCTAAAAGATAATAGGTGGTGGTGAAGTCTGTATCTTGCTGATAAATTTGGGGCCACTCATATGCTTCATGTCCATAGGAATGGAGCATAGTGGTGAGTGCAGCAACAGGAGACCGACCAAGGTAGTCAACGACATGATTGGAAATACATGTCTTATACTTGATGTTGATATGGAACTGATGCAGGTAGGTGGACCACTTCTGATGGTGTTCATTCTGCAATTTCCCCTGTGTCTCTATCAACTGCAGAGGCTTGTGATCAATGTGTATGATCATCTCTTTTCCCAAAATGTAATGTTTCCATTGACGATAGGCTTGTACAATGGAATACATTTCCTTATCATAGGTGGGGTATTTTCGGACAGTATCAGAGAGTGTCTCACTATGGTATGCCACCAGATGCATATGTTGAGTGAGAACTGCACCCACAACATAGTCAAATGCATCAGTGTGAATCTCAAACAGTTGTTGTAGATCAAGCAAGGAGAGTACTGGAGCTAAGCACAAGCGATGATTTAGATCATCGAATGCTTGTTGTTGCTCTTTCCCCAACACGAAATTGTCCCTACCACCACCCTTGGTCACCTGGTTGAGGGCCCATGTAATATGGGAGAATCCCAACATGAACCGTCTGTAGAATTTGGCTAGTCCCAAGAAGCTCCGAAGCTCGGTCAGTGTGGTCAGGGTTGGCTAGTCACAGATGAATTGGATCTTAGCTGGATCAACATTTACCCCATTCTCATCAACAATGTATCCCAAGTATTGGACCATGTTCATGCCAAAAGATCATTTTTCCAAGTTGGCATATAGCTTGTGCTACTGCAGAGTGCTCAAAACTTGTTGAATATGTTTCATGTGCTCCTCCCATGTTCTGATGAAGATGAGGATTTCATGCAAATATGCCACCACAAAGGAGTTGGTTAAGGGTCTCAATACATCATCCATCAACCTCATGAAAGTGGTTGGTTCATTTGTTAAGGCCAAGGGCATGACTATCCATTTGAAGAGACCTTCTTTATATTTGAAGGTTGTCTTCCATACATCAGTTGGTTTGATGGGAACCTAGTGGTAGCCAGACTTTAGTTCAATATCGCTAAATAAATTTTCCCCCTTGAGTTGGTCAAGAAGGTCATCAATCCTGGAAATGGGGTATTGGTTCCTGACTGTGATTATTTTTAAGGCTCTATAATCAATGCAAAGTCGCCACGTCCCGTCATTCTTCTGCACTGGTACAATCAGGCTTCCATAAGGGGAGGAGTTTGGTCTGATGTGCCCTTTTTAAAGTATCCCTTGGATCTGTCACCTGATTTCATCATTTTCCATAAATGAGCGGAGATATACTGGTCCATTAGGGGTGTGTTAGGGGTCAGATCAATTGGATGCTTGAATTGGCAGTGTGTCGGTACCCCTGTAGATGAGGAGAATATGTTTATGTATTCTTCCACGATCTCGTCCACTTGCTTCTGCTGCAAAGAGAGGCTCTGTGTAGAGGCCATGAATGTGGCAGTGACCTTCTGTTGACTGTGAGCATGGATCACAAACAAGACGAACTTCTCGATCTATGAGATGACCTTATTGCATTGCTTAGCAGAGATTAAAGAAATAGCAGTAGGCGACGCTACCTCTAGTATCCTGTACAATTGTCTACCCAAAGTAATAATAACACTGCGGGGTATAGAGTCATACACAGCATGACGCTTCCACAAATATGGTTGTCCTAAAAGAACATCACAAACTTCAAGGGGAGAAATATCACATAGCACCTCATATTTGAAAGGATTGATGTCGTAGGGTAGACGGAACTATTGCATAACACAGAGATCTCTTCCTTGGCAAAGCCAGCTGATGGTGTAGGGTTGTGGGTGCAGTTTCATTGGTAGGCCCAGCCGCTTGACGACCTCTGTTGAAATCAGGTTCTTATGACTCCCTCTATCGACAATTAAATGAAGCGGATCCCATTTACCCACATCTGTGAGTGAAAGAGGCGTTCTCCTTCCTCTGGTTCTTCTGTTTCTCTTGGTCAGACTTTGGTGGTAGAAGCAGTGGAATTGGGTTCAACATCGATAATTTGCTTCCCTCCTTTGGGACTTGATTCGGAATTAGAATTGGCCTTTGACTCAAAATCATTCAATTCATCCATGAGTGACTTCTTGGAGCAACATTCTTCGATGTTGTGCCATGGGATTTTATGGTATTCACACCATTTTCCCATGTCCTTCTTCATCTTCTCATTTCCCTTCTTGTATTTTGGCTTGGACTAGTTGTCTTGAGGACGGCCATCTCGACTTGATCCCTTTCTGTGTGGGTTGGGGATGCCTTTTCCCTGCTTCAGTTGTAAGGGGTTTGCAGATCTGAACTCTCACCTTTTCTGCTTAAATTTATGCTCGATCTTGACCACGTATCTATAAGTCGTGCCCAATGAGGCAATGTCAAGAAACTCCATTTTTGTTTGAATGTATCTATGCAAACAACCATGGTATTTGAGCACCAGATGACACTCAGAGTCTTTGATACCCAATTTGGTGCTTAGGGTATGGAAACTATTGGTGAAAGATGGTACTATATGGTCCCTTTCTTGACGTAGGGTGGTCCATCTGGTGTATTGGTCCTCGTAGCTTCCAACATGGTAGTATTGTTCTTTGATGGCATCCCTGAAGGAATCCCATGTAGGGGCCACCACAAACATTGCAGATTCCTCTACTTCCCTTTGCTCAGAGTAAGTATCCCACCAGTCTTTAACATGGGGAACAACCTTGAGGAGTGCAAAAGTGATATTTTCCCTATCGAAAAAATTGTGGACCGAAAAATACCCTTTGATCATATTCAACCATTTATCTACAACATTTTCATCTATCATCCCTTCAAATAATGGAATATCAAAATTTACTTGTACCTTGAAGGGGATTGCATGGTCGCTTGATGAAGATGCTTCTCCTATGGGAAGTCGACGAAGGATCTACATGAAGTTGTCCATCATTTTGTTCCTTTGTCGTGCGAGGGCTTCCTCAAGCAACATTTTAAGAGGATCTCCTGGTCCATCATCTTTATTTTGTCCCCCATGGGTTTTTTTCAGGTTCGGTGCGACCGATCTTGTAATGGCTTGATTGGTTCGAGTCCCAACCTCTTCTACCCAGATCTTGTCGGGGGCATGCACAAAGAAAAATAAATGAAGAGAAGACTGCTTTGATACCATTGATCCAAATTTAGGAGCAGAACGAATTGATCAACAGACTAAATACAATAAACACAGAGATATGAATAATAACACAAATATCCAATGAACAATATCTTCTATTGGATAATGAAATAGGCTGAAACTGTAAAACTATAGAACTGAAACACTTGCTCGAATGGTGGTAGCTATCTCTAAGAAGAGATGTGTCTGCTACGTGCATCCATCTGAGCAGAATCCATTACAATGAGGCTCCAGAGGATTTTTTTATACTAACTATGAATGCCAAAACCCTAGACATCCAAAACTCTAACCCTAGAAGGTGAAACACCAAAAGCCATGTGGGCCCCTATGGGTAAGTTGGTGTAAGTTGGTACCTTAACTTCCCAGGGTCGTAACTTTTGCATATGACCTCCATTTTAGGTGTGTGATAGCCCGTTGGATAGGTATTTCAGAGAAATACACATTTTGTCATCAAACTCAAACTCCGACTACAGTTTGACTATGGCGAGCCAAAAAAACAACGTTTAGGGCCCCAAAATTGCCCTGGAAGTACAACAAGATGTGTTGACATGAAAACATACAAAATAAGCTAGTTGGATAGGTGAGAGGCCACCAATATCCACATGGATAATGTGTGGGGCTTCAAACAGCCCTAGAAGTGTAGAGCCCATAATTACAAAGGAGTACAGAAGAACGTGTTCAACAAAAACAGACAAGAGAAGCCAGTTGGAATAGGTGGGTGGCCACCAATATCCACCTGGATCAAGTTTTGAGATTAACATTACTCATTTTTGCAATTTTAATTTCCTCCTGAAATTGTTTATTTGTAGCTTTTACATTTTCAATTCATGGAGAATCAACATTTCCATTTTGAGCAAATAATCCTTCAATAGTAATGCACATGCTTAAAAAAGATGCATCTTCTAGTTCTTGGGAATTGTTAGAAATACAAGGAAGAGAAATTAAGTGCTTACACTAACCTACTAACTGAAATTGAGGCAAATATTTAGACTAAAACTGTAAACAAACTAATTTAAAGCGAAAAAGAAAAACGTCCAAAGACTCACCTTCGAACCGACGCAATGCTTCAAGTTGATCACAAACCTTTCCATAGTCATAATCCTGAAAAGCGTGTAAGAACATCCTTGTAAACTCATCCCAACTATCTACAGAGGAAACTGGTAAAGATCGACACCAGTCTTTGGCTAGGCCAGTCAAAGTAAGAATAAATATTCTGCAAATAATATTTTCATCAATTTCATAATCATTACAATTTAAAATAAATTGAAGAACGTGATGAAAAGCAGAAATTCTTCCCTTACCATTAAATTTCTTTTTCGACAAGAATTTTACTACCTTCGTTGGAGTGGCGACAGGTGCACGTCCAGAAAAGCAAATCCAAATAGGAAGTTTAGATGGAGCCATTAAAATGAATAATAATGTTAAAACAAATAGCTCAAACAAGAATCAAATAATTATGCACACTCATCACTGGCCCTCCTTCTAGCGCCAAAAATGTTGGTGGAAAAAAATGACCATGTCACCATTGTGTGGGAGATCACCTAGTCAAGGTCCCAATTAGACCCTTTTCCGTTGAAATGGTGATTCCAACTAGACTACAAGCCAAGTTACGTTGATTCTAAATTAATAAAATCTAAAGTTAATTTAATTTAAATTAATCTATATGTACAAAATATATTCAAAATCGTATATTTGCTATTGTATCTCGTTACTTGTTGTTATCAGCACACATAAAGAGAAATAATTAAATCTTCACAGAATTAAATCGTATATTCACACAAAATCAAATTCCTAAAATTGTTTGCAATAAACAAACCAATTAAATCTAAATTAATAAATTGATAAAATGAAATCCACACTTTCCATTGCTTCTTGTTGGGATTTCACTGGCAAATGAACAATCTGGGAATGAATTGGCAACAGCAAGAACCTTTTGGCCAATAAAAATTTCTCCAAAATAACTCAGCAAATCATTATTGGTTGCAAATTTACAGCCTTGACTTCTGCTAATTTTTTTGGAGTAGTAAATGACCAAATGTGGTAATGGAACCACTTCCATATCATTCTCTTCGAAATAATTTTTCTAACGAGTTCTCATTTGCTCAATTTGGTTGAGTAAAACGTGAGTTATCACCTTTTAAAGTTTGGATTCCAAAACAGTTCATTTGTTTATAAACTGGACATTTAGTAATTTGCTTTGTTTTTTTTATTGTTTTTGTTTAAATATTAAAAAGAAATAAAATAACCAAACAAACTTCATGTTTAAAAAAAAAAAAATGGTTTCATGGTTTTAATATGTATTGCATGCTATGTACATGAAGGAGTACGTGGAGTGGAAGAGGGGAGACCCACGTAAGTGGAGAGTGGATCCTCCCCCACACTACCCATTTTAAATATTTACAAATTAATTACTATTTAAATAATTACAAATTAAGTTATATTAAAATAATATTTACAAAGTTTAATCAATTTAATTAATTGAAATTATTTAAATAAAATAACTAAATAACATTATAAAATATAGATTTACATATTTTTACGTCTAGGCAGTGAAATTGATCAATTTTTTACCAAGAGTAACTTTCAAACCATAAGTCCAAATTTAGCAAAAGTATAGTTGTTGAAACGCTAGCGATGAACCGAACTCAATGAAGCAGTAAAAGGGGAAAAAGGAGAAAAGTGAAAATCTAGCAAAATTAACAAAATTAAAGCATCAAGGAAGTGATTTAAATAAAATTTGCATGGAGGGTCCCCATATTTACCTGCACAAAATATGGGGGTGTTGAGAGATCAAATCATGATGTCAAAGTGCGGCTCTACCATTCATTTTATCCTTTCTTCATGCCTTCTACAACTTTCTTTTTTTTACCAAAACAAATGTAACCCTTATCCCTTTTTTGACTAAATCAAATAAGACCCTTATCCCCCTTTTTATTTTACTTTAGGATTAAAAGTCATTTTTATAATAGATAAGTAACTTATTAATCTAATGACAATTTAAATAGATAACATCTCATAACTAAGTGACATTAAATAACCCCTTTTGACTCCCTTTTTATTCACTAACAAGCCATGGAAGTCATTTCCACTACCAAATAGAGGAATCCAAAAATGGGGACATGACAAATCCTCCCTTCCCTAAGATTGTTTTTCCTTAAGAAATGCCATCACAACATGACGCTCCTTCAACTTATCTAGACTAAAACTGAAAATTATACCAGGATCCCAAACCACCCTATAAGATGTGAGGTATCCTCCGCTCAAGGTGTGGTCTGATAATGTACTGACATAAGAGGTCTCTTGAAAACCTCCCACAAGGCCACTCGGTACTGCAACAACTCAATCAACCCATCAAGGAACTTCTCTACTACGGAACCAATCTCATGAAGGAAAAAAATGGCTCTCGCCTCCAGGTCAAATGCTACATTATCTCCTATTGAAATCCAAGGGTCTCAAGCTATCCTTAGAAAGGAAACACCATGTTGATGTTGCGCCACTTTGATCATAGTCATCCATCCATCGTGCCCACTCAGCATCCCCTTCTTCTGTAACTCCATGCTAACATACTTGTGAGCATTGAACCTACTATCATGAATAGTAGTTGGCATAGGCATCCATGTGAAGTCACAGCCTTTAAATCCACTACCATGCCCGATCTCGAATATTAGAAAAGGAATTTTATCCCAATCACCGACAATGACTCTAGGTTTCTCATGGACTCTAGAGATCCCTCCACTAGATAGAACTGTCATCTGCGTTGCCCCATACTCAGAAGATACCAGTGGAAAGTGCATGATATAGTCAATCACCGAAGACATACTATCGGTACACTGTACCCTCAATAAAACTATGGTGCAATCTATCCAAATGCTCTCCCACTCTCGCCCCAAAAGTGATCAAATATTCCATCCATCTTATGAAATGAGTACGCCTCATCCTGATCTACTAACAAGTCGTATACTCTCCTACATTGTTTGTGAGGCCTCTCCATGTGAACCTCTCTTGGATATTCCTAGGCGATGTGGAATGCTCTATGCTCCTAGTACTAATCTGCAAGGTGTCGATACAAGAACCCATCTACTTGTCCCTGATAAGATAGGTTATCATAATTTGCATAAACTTGATCAAATCCTCGGAAGACCACTCCTCCAAGAAACCACTCCTGAGCCTCCCAAAAGTAAACTCTAGGAAGTCAAAACCAATGCTCACATCTCTAATAGTAACTGAACTGTCAGGCAATGTAATCTCGGGGTCCCAAACTAATCTCGGAAAGGTACTGTTAGCACTGAGAGTCACCTTCCGACTGCAAGAGGATAAGCCCAGTACCCATCAAAATATTTGTGGATTAAAAGGATGTGAGTGGGTGAGTCAGCAAGACTTTAAGGAAAGGAAAGACAACGGAGATCACTGCAGATCAGTGATGGGACATTTGGCTATGGAGTCATAAACAGTCTACTCAATGAAGGCATTTAAGCTCCCTATCAGACAAAGGATTTAAATGGTGGTGGGAAGGAGAAAGGCAGAAAGTGTCTAAATGATAAACCATAAAAAATGGGCAAGATGACAACAAATCCTCTACCACCTCAAGAATCCAGAAATCAGGGGGTTTACAATGATCTAGACAAGAATACAAACATAGGACGTCTGTTGAACAATGAAAGATGGGCATGACAGAAACGGATCCTCCATCGCCTCAGGAATCCATAAATCAGAGAGATTACATTCAGATAAGAACAAGAAACATAAATGTTTTATGAACCATGAAAGATGGGCATGACGGCGACAGATCCTCCATCGCCTCAGGAATCCATAAATCAGAGAGATTACATTCAGACAAGAATGAGAAACAAAAATGTCTATTGAACCATGAAATATGGGCATGACAAAAACAGATCCTCCGTCACCTCAAGAATCCATAAATCAGAGAGATTGCATTTAGACAAGAATGAAAATAGGAAATGAAAACTAAGAAGATGATCTGATATAACAACTTAAATGAATCTACATTAACATAACAATTTACAAGCCAATCCCTCAAGATTACAACAAAAATATAGTCATAACAGCTCTCAAAGCTTTCCCCAGTTTGGGCCAAAACTCCCCCCCTGAGATCAACGGTTGTGATCTCCTTTAGGTCCAGACTTCGGGAAAATCAAAACTCGAACCTCTCTTGTCTTCAGCACTTTTACCTGGAGTTGGTGATTTATTGATGTGTGTCTTCTTAAATCGGATGACTGAGAATTACTTCAACACTTCGGGACTTCGGGCTTCGTCCCTTCGGGAACTTGGCGCGTTTCTCATTTTAAAAATCCTGAAGCTTATTTCCTCAAACACTTGGATTAGATGCCACCTATCCCCCTCAAGATCAATGGTTCATGCTTGCTATGGACCTTGGGACTTCAGACCTTTTTCTCTGGCGCTATACTTTGCGCAATTTTGGACTTTTGAACACCCCTGAGTCGCTGATCTAAACTGCTCCTGGAATCTCCACCGCTAAAATATTGGACACGACTACTTCGAACCCGCAAATAGACCGTTTTGAGCGCTACCCTTTGATGCTTCTCATGCAGACCGCGAAAATGGATGACCTGGTGCCCTTGACAACTATATGTGATAACATTTGGCTCCATAGGGGATGGCATGCTCCGTGCGAGCTGCCAAGAACGCACAGTTCCAGTGCCTTAGTTGTTGGGCTATGGAGTCTAGCTCAAAAACTTCCGTTGAAGAAAACAAGGAAATATGTACACTACTCTACTAAAAAACGAAAACAAACACATGGGCTCCAGAAGGAGCTTATTTAATTACAATCCTAGGCTAACTGATTTTTACAAAGTGTTAGGTGAAAGAAAACTTCCACCATAGCCACCCATACTGTCTGGTAATATAATTCTTCTCTTCACTACAAATGATCCACAAAAGGTAAAGGAAGTATGATAGCATAAAGAAAGCACATTTTGGAACGCTGACAATACCCCCAAATGATGACAAAATGAATAATTTTGCAGGCTCCAATGCTTATGGAAAATACAGCTCCAAATACAACCCTACAGGGTCACTAAATTTATAATTAGGAAAGCTCAACTGGTAAAAAATTACCTCTTGTACTTCATTGTTGCTCACCCATCGTTCGATGTTCTCAGAGTGTATAGGTGGGTGGAGGACTAATGTTGGTTGGCTAATCTCAGGTGATATTTTCTCACTTACAGGTTTTGGACAGGAGATAAATTGTACATTTAGCTCCTCCTTTTCTCCTTCATGGCTCTCCCAAGGATCAGATTCATAATCATCGTAAACAAGAACCATGGAAAAGCTCTGCTCTTCATCATATTCACTGGGATATTCATCAAAAATTGGTTGTTCCTGGTTAGTATTTGAAACAATTTCTTTATCATAAGCACGACTGCTAAAAGCATCAATTTCCATGACAGGAATATCCTTTGCATTTCCTTTATAAGATCAACAAACAAACTCTGCCTTCAACTCTAAAAAACTAGGAAAAAACATAGAGGAATCTTCCCTAGCCTTTGATACTAGCTTTTCATCTATCTCAGCTTCATAGTCAGGAGAAACATCCAATGAAGAATAAACTTTCTCTTCGACATTGGAATATTCAAAAGAGACATGTTGATCTTTATGAATGCTTAAAACAACAAACATGTCTAATATGATGTCATATGTTTCCATGTTATTTCTATCATAATGAATATCATTCAACACCTCATGATCTTCATGGAAAATGCTTTCTTCCACAACAACAGCTTCATCACAAAACTGATCTTTGTGACATGTAGAATCTTTATAAAGCAAAGAAAACTCATCACAACAATTTTCATAAAGATACTCAGCTGAAAAATAATCCTTACAAAATGAATTGAAAGCTGCATGAAAATCTGTCAAAGAGATGATGCTTGCAGTGGGAAGATATTGACACCAATCATGGGAAATCCCTTTTAATGAAAACTTGAAAAGCTTAATCTAAACATCTTCATGCACAATATGAAGTCGATGAATAAATTCATGAAAGTCCAGCAAATGTTCAACTGGTACTTCCCACTCTATTCCTCGAAATTTAGGAAGGCTTCTTTCCCACTCAATCCAATCAGGCAGTGGATTAGGGAAACCAACTATTTTCAAAAAAATCACAAAAGGAATACCTCTGAGCTAAAATCTTTTCCATTTCACACTAGTGGAGTTGCCATGGTGAAAGATGAGCCATCAGAATAATGTTTCCATCTTCAGTTCACCCTCTAAAACTGGATCTCTGCAATGTCGTTCTTCCCAGGGATCTTTTGAATCAGGGACAATAGCTAAAATTCTTCTTGAGAAGGCTTTCCTTTCTAGATAATATTTTTTCCGGGTCAGCTTCAGGTGTAGCCAGAGTAAGCTATGGAGTATACCTCGTGTGTCTGCCTTTAGGATCCACAACTGACATGCTGGACTCGCCAGGGGTGTAGTGTCACTTTTCACTACCGAGGCTTTCAAACCTCTCGCTAACCAATATGTACATGTACTTTTACATAAAACATACAGAATTGTATAATCACATGCGTAACAGCAAAGAGATACATTTTAATTCTCAGAATAAACATATAGTTACTGTTATAATTAGACAATCCATAGATTTCAACAGTAATTCATTTACACAGCAGAAAACGTGATAACAGATCCAGTACAGTCATGATAAAATGTGGTAAAAATATAATTAAACACTTATCTTGTGACAGTGGAGAAATCCACCAATCAAATGCAGGCCTTCCACGAACCTCCCAGTCGTAGACCGCACTACTCCTCAACTCAACAGTGGGTCACCCCCGAGCTGGGACTGAGCTCAACCCTAGGGAAAGGAATCCAGACTCAGGCTGAGGTTACATGGAATTCAGTCACACACAACCACTAGGAAGAATGATCTCCCAGGAATCTCCCACGCTCACTGCCCACAGACCCTCATTCCCCACATGCCTGTTCCACCCCAGGAGAGTGCACCTTCTCTGTCACCTGGACAGTTTTTCGGCTACTAGTCTCCCTTACCTTGGGTTACAGGAACAGACCGGACCGGAAGTCTCCGGGTTCTGTGGCAGCTACAGGGTTCCTTCCAAGAGCTCTCTCCTTCCTCTGCGCACTCTCTCACCTGGAGGGAGTCGCTCACAGGCCAACAAGCCTCACGCAGTCAAGAACTGCGTGCCACAATGAACACAGGGAAAATGGACACAGGCTTCCTAAGAACTGGTTCAGCAGTCACAGGATGTTCTCACGGTCAAGATTTCAGAATAGGGCTTCACGCACAAGCTCGCTCAGCTTTTCCTGGGCAAGCAGAGACTCTTCCCCAAAATTGACATGGACATTTCGTTCAAGGAACGCACACACTAGTTTTCTCTCACAGACAGACTCCACAGCTCTGAACAAGGGTAAACACGCATTCATTAGCACCCAACACAGGCTTCCTCTCTGTAACAAACATACACGAGGTCTCTTGCAGACAGGCTCATACCGCTCCTGCTCAGGGCAGTCGGGTCAAATGGAATGCGAGAGATTTCTTCCTCCCCCCCACAATTGTTCCTTTCTGTTTTATTTTCATGCGTCATGGTGGACATTTGTCACCCTAGGAAATGCATGCATTCCATATGCATGCCTCCCTGTACACGCCTTTCCTTTTTGCTAGGAACTTAGGATAAAATAATATGCACATGG
>JZKD02S2040581.1:354492-374416 GCA_000966675.3 Picea glauca
TTAGGCTTCCTGGCCTAACAAACACATAAGCCTTCCAGCTTATACAAAACTTGGCTCACCAGCCTATAGAGCACATTTACAATTCATTGCATATATCATGATCTGTAACGAGGCTTGGCCTTGGGGACACTACAAGGGGCAAGTTGCAATCTTCAATGGTATTGATTTCTGATGCACCTGCAGAATCAGAATTTCTTTGTCATTTTATCCCAGGGAAATGTCTTCAACTTGTTCCCTGACAATGATGCTAAGAAATGTTAGCACTGAGAGTCACCCTCCGACTGCAGGAGGATAAGCCCAATACCCATCAAAATATTTGTGGATTAAAAGGGTGTGAGTGGGTGATTCAACGAGACTTTAAGGAAAGGAAAGACAACGGAGATCACTACAGATCAGTGATGGGCCATTGGGCTATGGATTCATAAACAGTCTGCTCAATGAAGGAATTTAAGCTCCCTATTAGACAAAGAATTTAAATGGTGGTGGGAAGGAGAAAGGCAGAAAGTGTCTGAATGATAAACCATAAAAAATGGGCAAGATGACAACATATCCTCTGCCACCTCAGGAATCCATAAATCAGGGTGTTTACAATGATCCAAACAAGAAGAAAAACATAGGATGCCTGTTGAACCATGAAATATGGGCATGACAGCAACAGATCCTCCATCGCCTCAAGAATCCATAAATCGGAGAGATTACATTCAGACAAGAACAAGAAACAAAAATGTTTATTGAACCATGAAAGATGGGCATGAAGGAGACAAATCCTCTATCGCCTCAGGAATTCATAAATCAGAGAGATTACATTCAGACAAGAACAAGAAACAAAAACATATGTTGAACCATGAAAGATGGGCATGATGGCAATAGATCCTCCATCGCCTCAGGAATCCATAAATCAAAGAGATTACATTCAGATAAGAATGAAAACAGGAAATGAAAACTAAGAAGACGATCTGATATAAAAACTTAAAGGAATCTTCATTAACATAACAATTTACAATCCAGGCCCTCGGTCTTACAAAAAAAATACAGTCATAAGAGATCTCAAAGATTTCCTCACTCTGGGCCAAAACTCCCCCCCTGAGATCAACGGTTGTGATCTCCTTCGGGTCCGGACATCGGGAAAATCAAAACTCGAACGTCGCTTGTATTCATCTCTTTAACCTGGAGCTGGCGATCTATTGACGCGTGTTTTCTTGAATCAAACGACTGAGAATTACTTCAGCACTTTGGGACTTAGGGCTTTGTCCCTTCAAGAACTTGGCGCATTTTTCATTTCAAAACTCATGGAGCTCATTTCCTTGAACACTTGGATTAGATGCCAGCTATCTCCCTCATTATCAATAGTTCATGCTTGCTCTGGGCCTTGGGACTTCAAACCTTTTGCTCTGGCACTCTACTTTGTGCAATTTTGGACTTTCGAACATCCATGAGCCGCTGATCTGAACTGCTCCTGGAATCTTCGTCGCTAAAATATTGGACCTGCCTACTTCGAACCTACAAATAGATCGTTTTGAGCACTGCCCTTTGACGCTTCTTGTGCAGAGCGTGAAAATGGACGACATGTTTCCCTTGACAAATATATGTGATAATAGGTACCACTGTGCTGACCCTACACCACTTCGATCATCACTGTCAAACCAATGTGTCTAGTCTGCATCCTCCTATATTGGAACCCCAAGTTTATCTCCTTGAAGAGACTAAAACCGCCATCCTAAATCCTCCCATGCGAAGGTGTCCCAATGAAGTCTAAGTTTGCAAATCCACGACCGAC
Source organism: Picea glauca (assembly GCA_000966675.3). Taxonomy (NCBI): domain Eukaryota; kingdom Viridiplantae; phylum Streptophyta; class Pinopsida; order Pinales; family Pinaceae; genus Picea; species Picea glauca. The sequence continues at coordinate 356,270 of JZKD02S2040581.1, forward strand.
CACGAGTCTATCCTACCATATAAAATAAGTCTTTATCTCCTCTCTACTAACATCGCAAAAATAAAGAAGACCACTCACTGTCATAGATATGTTGATCATCATCATTATCTGAATCAATCTATCACTTAGATGAATTCCTAGATCCCACAACCAAATTGGAATTCCACCACTCTGGATACATGTTAGTTGGTCATGTGCCATACCGGTAACTATTGGAGTCAAAATGAGCCAATTCCATGGTATGTCTACATCTAGTGGAAACAGGGTATTAGGAATCAACTATGTTCTTGCTGATCTACTATCAATTTACTCAAGTAATCCACAGAGTCTAAACACCTCCCTAGAAAGTAGCCATGTCACCTATGGTGCCTCATACGAGTACAAGTACCTATAATTCCCTGCCAAAGGTAAATCATGCATAGCCCTCATAATATTCTCCCTAAGGGTGGGCTCAGGGACTATATGTGTGCGACCTCTGTAGTGGATAATGCCATCCACCACTCTATTTTCTGAAATCTCTATGGACTGATCCAATACAATCTTGATCTCCTCATGTGCTCTGACCACATAGCCCAAATGAAATAAATCTGACGTAGCTATAATCCTTCTTTCCTCACCCAACTGACTCAGGTGAACTCTCCATGCCTTGTTGAATATACTGTTGGAAACAGAAGATAGCACTAGATGCCATTTCCACTGCCTACAAGACTAGAAAGTGTCAGGTGTGTTGACCAACCCCAATGGTATGACCAAGAACTCAAGGTAGTATCTTAGATAAATCCTATGAGTATCCTTCTCCCTATCCCTACTATGTTTATATCCCAATCGAAGATCAATATCCAAGGAATATTCCTCTCCATGAAGCTCGTCCATCCACTCATCGATCCTGGGTGAACCAAACTCAATGATTTTTTTGGAGGTCTCCTCAGGGGAAACGTCCCAAAAATCCATTATACACCATCGTACATAGTTGCATACTGTGATATACTATTGCACATTATTTTATCATCATGTACCACCTTATTGTGATATACTATTGCACATTATTTTATCATCATGTACCACCTTGTATCCTATATGTGCCCATGTGTTAATCACTCCACTAATATCAACTGAACCTGAATCCCAAAGTGATGTATCCATAATTGGCCTATACTCGATCCCTGAATCAACTGGTGCATATACTTCCTTTTTGGTTGGTCCATAAGGAATTTTCTCAACTACCTCCTTTGTAGCTAAGCCTTGAGCCACAAGAAACGGGTCATGATCCCTACAATGAAAACCAGGTGCACAATCAAAAAACTTTATGTCAAACCTCTCCTCAAACACCTGCAAATCTAAACATTCTTCGTGTGCGATCATCACAAGAGGCTCCTCCCTCAAATCATGAGCGCCACTCATGCCCTCATGTGTCATTACTGCCAAAGATGATGGAGTCTTTGTTGTTTTCAACGATGAAGAGTGTGCCAAACTAAGATGGTAACAAATCTCCTCAATCTCCCTTTCCTTGTCTTCAACGAACCTAAGAGCAAGGTCCCAATCCATGAACAGCTGCAAGTAATCGGATTTCATATGCTCTAGTTCCTCTTTGATGATGTGTAATTGGGAACTAATGACTCCATCTACAAGTCCCTTTTGCCTCTCCTTCAACTACTTTTTCCACATAAGGTCCTCAACAAAATTATGAACATTGTCTACCCTCATCAATACTTGTACAATTTGTTCTTCCTTGACCAATAATCGGTCCTCCAACTCTTTCCATGCTAAGGGTCTTTGTTTAATTTCACCATCATGTTGAGGTATAGTCGTGTCCTCCTCATCATCGACATCATAAATGAGATATGGTTATGAATCATCATCTTGTTAGGTGTTAGCATGCCTTAACTACCTTCATCATAAGCATCATTCATAGTGAGAGATGTTGGATCTGCAACATGGGATGATTGGAATAGTTCATCATAGTTATCATAAAATGGTTCATCATCATCTTTTGTTGATTCGTCAGAGGTATACCCATCCAACACACTAGTGTCATCGACCTCATCGGATTGCTCTAATGATGTATCATAGGCTATTGTTTGATCTTCCTTTTTGCACACATTCTCCTCATGGATAGATGCATGCTCCTCCACCTATCCTTTATGCTCATCCTTCTTTACCTCATGCCCTATGATTTTAAAATAATCCTCATCCAAATCCTTAGGCCAGGTTCCGTGTACAGTGGTGTAAAATATTTTGAAGGATTAAGTTGCACTAACATCTTCATCCAATGTTAGATACTTCTAGTAGTTAGGCATGTATTAATTTTCCTCCAGTTGCCTCAAAAGTGAATTCAAACGTTCTGGATTAACCTTCTTAAGTAACTTCAACATGGCTGATATAAAGTTGTAGTAATTGGGTTTCATCAAACACTTAATAAACCCTCATCCATGGAACGCACACACATGATGTTAATATCATCATCTCTGATACCACTATAATGTTCCCAACTAGGATGGGTGGAAATGTAACACACCCAACCCCTAAATACCCTTTCTAGGGGTGGGGCATCAAATTTTTTCTCTTCCTAACTATCTCAAATCCTAATTCTGGGATCTTTGCTGGTTACTATTCGTCATCAGATTTCTAACGGTCACCACTGTACTAAAATCCAAGATCAGGTATGTAAGTTATTTCCTCCTAAATATTCTCGGGGCGTTGTTAGCTAGATTCTTTGGCGTTCAATGTTTAACATACCATTTTCCTAATTCTTGAAGTCCTGAAATCTCGCCACGTGGCCTTAGCCATTTGACGATTGGTGTTCAGTGTTTTACGTTGAGCATCCCTTTATTTTGGTATTTGAAGGTCAACAATCGACGTTTCAGTGATTGTTGATCGTCGTTGAACATTCAACGTTCGGTGATCGGCGATCTTTGTGAACATCCCTTTTTCCATACCATGCCTAAAACTCCCGAACTCCTGAAATATCACCACGTGGCCTTGGCCCTTCGATGATCGATGTTCGATGTTTTATGTTGGATGTTCCTATATTGTATCACACCCCAAATCATCCAACCACCTGAAGTCATCCAAACTCCTAGAGTCCTGATCGTGTCAAAAACCACGTTGGTCAAGTGTGGATGAACCAGAAGCTGACACATGGTGAGTGTCAGGGATGACACATGGCCTCGATAGGGCATGACACGTGTCATTCTCTAACAGGCATAAGGGGTATGTGAATCGGCCAAATCAAGGTGATACGTGGAACCTTAGTTGTGGGTCCATGTCACCTGGGATGACATCAGTGAGGGACTTCAACCCCCATCACATGGTTGATATTTATCCACGTGGATCCATATATCCACGGTCCTCGTTACTTCGTGAATCCAGGCTTCGGAGCTTACCGACTCCTCTCAATGTGAATCCCCGGAAGACCCAAGTCTCTGAACTCTCAGATATGGCGCCATGTGTCCTCTCTGACCAACGGTCAAAATTTACTTCGGCAGTTTTCACACTTCATAGACTCTTGGCCAGGTTCCTCTAGAGTATGAAGTATCCATAATATAATATCACTTGCCACGTGTACCTAGCATATACGGCTAGGATTTACTCTGGCTTGCAAAGCTCCAGGGTAACTCACGCATCCCTATATAGCCGAATACCTGGAAATCTGGATAACCATTGATCTATGGACACATGTCCCTCCATTTTCAATGGTCTCTATTTACTCCACGAGTCTAGAATTTGGGAGTTTTCGGTGGTAGACCACTCATATTCTTCCGAAGTAGGACTTCGCCGAAGCGCTTAATGATTCCCTTCCTAAGTCTGATCTAACGGTTGAGAGGGATCTACACTGGATCCCCAGATCAATAGCCCTTGTCAATTCATGACTTCGGCCTTCGGCTATTTTTGAGGGTTGTTGAATCATAAGTTCTGAAGTTGAAAGAGCTAGCCCCTTTTGGACTAGAAGATGGTTCCCAGGCCCTGGTCACATGGGTCTCTTGGAAAATCTTGTGGGCTAAGCGTAAATTATTTTTGCAGCAAAGGGGTTAATAACATGGGCATGAGCCCTCGGTCAGATGGGTGAATACTATGAAGGGAAAACTCAATTCTCCCACAGAGATGAAATTGACATTCCTGCTAGGACGAATTCACTAGATCAACATGACTTAGTCATTTTAGTTACTCCTGCCCCGACTCTCATGCGAACTCACATCCCATGACTCTCTAGCATCTAAACTGAGATAAATCAAAGATCATATGGATACAACAGTTTACGGAAGAAAATGGGCATTTCTAGTAACTGTCCAAATACTGAAAGACTTAACCATAAACGCATACATTCCATCATTGCATCTAATATATATACACAAAGTATGAGAGTAATTATCTATTTCATATCATAGCCAACGAATTGACTATGGGTGTGCACCTTTCCACCCAACCATAGGTTCATAGGCATTCACTCTTAGTAATCTGGCCACTCCCTTTGCCAAACCATGATATCACTAGGGAACTTTCGTAGTTTCTCAAGGATTCCTTCTCTGTCATAGTCTCTGCGAGGTTTATCAAATGCCTCCTTAGCATCAAGCTTGTAGTCTCTTGCTCAGTTCACGCTCTTCTGTGAGTTCTCAAAGATCTATTCTCCCCTCTCTCCAGTAACCAGAATATCTTATCAAGCTTTCAATTCCCCTTCGGAACTTGAGAGCCTCATGTCATCTCTCCCTTTCGTATGTCTTCTCTCATCCTCGGGAAGGTTATGGACCTGTCATGTTCCTTCTGTCAAAAGGAAACTCGGGTTAGTCTGGGTCTGCAAGACTCTGTGGTACTTCGGGCTAACAATTTCATGTTTACTCTGCAACACCATGCTTCCATTCATGGGGGTGGTTTATGGTTCAACCACCAATCCTTTTCTGAGTTCTCCTTGGAGTCAAGATGAGGTGCATCATTTCAGCAAGGAGAAATTTGGTTCATTTGACATATTGAACCCTCTCCATAATTTTCCCATTTCTTTCCTCTAGTGATATCATGGCTAGTACTTCAAGGCTTCACCTCCACAATGATTCGTTGGCAATATAAAAAAAATACATTTGAATTATTCACATGCCATAGCGTGGAAATCCTAAATTAATGATTAATTTCAAGCTGGGAAAAATAGGGGTATTACAATCCCCTCCCCCTTAAAGGGAACACTGCCCCCGGTGTTCTTTTTTAGTAACACATGTCATGCTTTTTTCATTTAGTTATTTCAGAAGTATTGACCCTCTGCCTTGGTCAGGTCCTTTTCAGACTCCTGGACTTCTTCACCTATCTTCAATAACCTTGGACAACAAGCATATTAATCATAGCTTTCATGCATAAACATTTTATTGTTGTGCAAAATTCAAGAGGAAAAATTCTCATAATCTAGCACAATACTTATTTGTGCAATCTGTGGATTTGCATCCACATGGTTTTCTAGTTATCTGGGCTCACTATCTTTCCTAGACATACCCATTGTGTGCATGATCCCAATCAATAGTTTATAATAATTATCAAAGTCTCATCTTCCTTGCGGTCACTCACCTTCCAAGCCCAGTTTCAGGCATCCCCTTCTCTGTTGTACAGTTCCTCGGGCGATCCATCTTGCCTTGCTAAGGATTTCTCGCACAAGAATAATTGAATAGACTTCATTGAGCCTTACAGTCAAGGCGTCCCTTGGAATTTCTCTGCCAAGGCCTCCCTCCGGCTTGTGTTCTCACAACACAACATGTTCTAGGTGATCACGACTTATCACATGGTTCTCATGTCCCAATTAGTAGCCTTTTTCATTTTCTTTTCCATCTTGACAACCTTCATTTGTCCTCCCTAGAAATATCTTTTTCATCTCACCTGTATCATAGGTATACAAAATTATGAGAAATTATCATCAATTTCAAATTCAGAATTTTCTTACAAATCTGTTACCCACAGATTTCCACATTCCCCATTTATTTTCAGATATGTTTTGCACATGAACCAAATTCACAAGTGTGGGAATTTCCTTCCCATAGAAGTTTATCTCAATAGGAAATTGGTATTCCTTATGGGCTTACAACACTGTCATATCCAAGACCCTCTTTTCCTCCTGCAACTTCAACAATCCTCAGCTAAACAAATTGTTAGTTGTCATGCACATTATATTTTCAAGCGATGCATACTAACAGTCCAAGTCATTTTCATCTATTCAAGGGTACAAATTAAAAGGGAAAGTATTATTTTATTTTTGTAATCATCCTTTCAACATACTAAATTTTTCAAATGCCATTCAAATATTAAGTGTCTTTAATCATGTGCCAATATTCATGGCCACATTGATACCCACTGCATCCTTGCATTGATTTTCAAGCCGCCACACTTGGTTACCAACACTCTATTATGGTATGTTGGATTTTAACCAACCTCTTCACCATATGGCTTATTCTTTCTCATTCACTCTTACATCAGGACTATGCTTCCTACTACAAGTTGATCATGATCCCAAATCGACACGCATGAAACTAAATGTTTCTCTTGAATGCACCCAAACATTCTTACTTCATTAGTAACCAAGGTTCAACACTCATGGCCACCAAGTTTTTTCTTTTCTTTAACACCTATACAATGTAAGTAAAATATTGGAAGGCCCTCCTTCCTTAATGGAAAATATGTTGTCTACCCTTTATGCAAACCTGTATTTCCCCGAAGCAATTCCATGCAATGTGCTAACTATGAGCATCCTTATTCCCCAATCTCCCTAGATTGGTCATTGTACCCATGGTACTCTTTACTCATGCATTTTCTTGCAAGGATTTTTAACTCATCCTTGAATGGCATAGACTTCCTCTCTTTATTTTCTAGATTCTTCCTTCCTAAATCTTACCCTGCTTGGGTAGCAATGGCATACAACACCCACTCAAAATTATTTGCATATCATTAGGATAATGAAATATTTTCAGAAGGGATTCCTACCAATTTCCTTTATACCTTATGCCACATAGGTATGAACATTCTTATACTTGCTCTGGCTGCTAGCACCCTCTCGTATATTACCTCATCAATGGTACTTTGTGGGGACTTTTAAAGTCCCTTTAACAATATTTTAACAACAACCTCCTCATAGTTATCATTTGCTTGAGGTTGTCCATCATTGGCAACTATCATTCTCAACAGCTCCAATTCCCCTCTACCCATGTCATCCATCATGAATATATATTAGTTGTTAGGTAAAATAAAAATGCATGTATCATAGCATTTTAGTCAATAAAACATTTTCAGATATGTTCTAGTATATCTTTATGCACTTCATTACATTATTCTTAATGTTTTCATGAGTGTAAAACAACAATTCTCAATTTTTTCTGCAATCATACAACCATCATCACTATGGTGTCAAACATTTACCTTTCATCATCACTATGGTGTCAAACATTTACCTTTCATCATCACACCAGTTTCTCGTCCTAGAGAAAACATAATATACAACAAGAAATGAGTTAATAGCTCTTCCCTTTTCCAACTCCTTCTACACAGCCTGAGACTTTCAATCCATCTGGGTTATTTTCCAAGGCCTTACTGCCTTTGTTTAATATGGCTACAACCAAGCCTATTCATTTAAACTTTCTTACTTACTTATTCTCCTTTATCCAATTGTACGTGTTCTTCATAGTTTTTCATCTAAGACCTACAATTTTGTTAAACAATCCTGAGTCCTTAGGGTGAGAAAAGTGTTCCTCCTTTTCTCCTTCTTTGCTTATGCTATCTACTTCTTATTGTGATCTTGCTTTTCTTTTCCTTGAGCAGCCTTGGTTAGGCTCACCCTAACTCTTAGGATACATCAACATGATTTAATAGAAAACCATTTGTTCATAATGAGCCATGACCCTATGCACGCTGCACATTACCATTCGGTTATAAGAATGGACTACCCTCGTGGGTTAGTTTTCTACTCATATATTTTGTTTTAGAATGTAATCTGGGATTCTTATATAAATAGGCTTGTATCCCACTGCTCAATTCTCAATAGTCATTAAGGTTGTGACTCTGCTCTTCTGACAAAGTATTCACACAGTTCCTCCACATGGAACTCCTTCAGCATGCAACTTCTTTATTGCATATCCTTCTCTATCTATGATGGCCTCAACCTTGAATTAGCTTCATTTGTTTACCAAATATTCCATAAGGAATACTAAAATGCATCTTTGTTATGCATTCTAATTATTTGTCTACACATATTCCTTGTTTTGCTAACTGGAATCCATGATGCACTTAACCACACACATAATCATAAATCATTTAACTTATGATTGTTCACAATTTCTCTCATTCAGTCCTCAAAGGCTTAATCGTGTTGCCTTTTGTCATAACAACAGATCATCCTTGCTCATTTACTCTTTCATCTATTTATACTAATCTTTCTTGAAGGAATGGAACGCATTCCCCTCAAGCCATCATTCAAACCCAATCTTTCATGACTCCTCATAATAGAGTCGGCCATGCATTCATGGTATTCATTCAATCTTGGAAAGTATAATTTGTGGCTGACATATCACTAAACAAGGAAACCATATTGTGTCTTTAATATACATATACCCTTACATCATACATGTGCGTCACTTGTACATTTAATATCATTTGTACCTAGTTGGTAATAATATTAGGATTCCTATAAAGAAGCTTCAAAATGCATTAAATCCATGCACTCAAGCCTATACACACCTAGCCCAAACATACATCATGCAAGCTCAATGCTTGTACCCTTTCGATGTTATACATGCACATGGACACATTAGACTTCCAGATCCTTTTCCCAAGGATTTTACTGTCATTCTCAGGACAAGTTCCATAGAGATACTCAACATTGAGATTTATTCTCATTTGGGAGCTTGCAGTCATTCTCATGTTATCCTCATGGCCAGTTTAACAGACACAATCATAACTATGCCTCTCTTTCTGTATGACAACAACCAACAATAAATTTTTCTTGCCTCTAGTGTTACAAGTTGACTCAATAGCCCGGAAATATTATCTGGTAAAATCCAACAATTCCCTAAGGAAACAAGACAACTTAACAAGATTCTCTTTCATGCCTCAAACCATTCTTGGTCAACAAATTTCTACAAGGGAATATTTTCCTAAACTCCCTCTTACAGCTATCTGAGTATACCAAGCTATTTCCATATGGTTATCATCCACCTATGGATATCAATCTGACCCATTGGGATTCTAGAAGTTCCTCAACACTTCCTTTACCACATTCAGGATCAACATTTAATAAACCATTTTACCTTATTTATAATCAATTTTAATGTTCAATAACATTTGGACTATTCCCTTAAAACCTAGATAAAATTTCGAATTATGTTACTAACTAAGTATTCTAGTTCAAAACTCCGGAGTATCTTTACGTCATAATCAGTCTTAACCATTATACCTAGAATTATTCCTTTTGTTCAGCAATAGTCAGGGACAGAAGTTACTCTCCTCCTCCCACAAGAATTATGGCAGGCTAGTTTCCTATCCACCAAGTAAGGGAGGCTACTGTGATTTCTCACTCAATCACTTTATATATCTACAGCTTCGTTTATCATCTTGATTAGAAAAACCCTGCCCATAAATTCTTGTACTCAGAAACAAAATGTGTTTCTCATTTCCCTTCGAAACCCAAGAGTTGCACATTCTCTCCCTTTTCAAAGAATGGTCACCAAACTCATTCCTCTAATCGTGAGGGGTTATACACATATACCAGGTTTAATTCTCCATTAAAGAAGTAATTATTACTGCTACAGATCCTTTCAATCCATTCACATCCAAGTCTCACTATTAGTGCTCATCGGCATAATCCCACTCATGTAGGATCGGCTTATCATTTATGAAAAGAAAATGGCATGCTTCCCCTACCACATACTAGCATGATTCAATGTCGTTGGGTAAAATCCCAACTAAATTTTAAATCTGCATCCTTCTACTCAAGGAACTTATGCAAATGATTTATGTTTGGCAGTAATATTCACAATAGGCTCATCTTAGCCTCAATAACCCGATCTTATGTCTGTACAACATCACATACGATTGCATAGTGAAGTCGACTTCTTTATTTGGAAACATTAACAACATACAATGTAGATTTCCAAAACATCTATCAATAGAAGGAGGTTTCATTCCTCGCTTCGATAGAGGTGTACTAAGCCACTTAGGAATGGGTAAAATAGGTTTTTACCCCTTAAGGTCCTCTAATAACATTTATATGTGACTCGTGCATGAGCCCAATAAGGCCAAGTGTTGTTGCCATGCTCTGATACCAATTTGTAACACACCCATCCCCTAAATACCCTTTCTAGGGATGGCGCATCAAATGTTTTCTCTTCCTAACTATCTCAAATCCTAATTCTGGGATCTTCACTAGTTACTACTCATCATGAGCTTTCTAACAGTCACCACCGCACTAAAATATAATCTCAGGTCTATAAGTTATGGTCTCCCGAAGCTACCTGGGGCATTGTTAGTTGGAGTCTTTGGCGTTTAGCGTTGAACATACCATTTTCCTAATTCCCAAAGTCCCAAAATCTTGCCACGTGGCCTTATCCATTCGATGATCAGCATTCAGCATTTTATGTTGAACGTACCTTTCTTTCAGCGGTCGATGGTCGGCAATCGACGTTTTGGCAATTGGTGAACATCATTGACCATTCGACGTTTAGCGATCTTCGTGAACATACCTTTTTCCATACTATGCCCAAAACTCCTGAACTCCATAAATCTCTCCATGTGGCATTGGCCCTTCGACGATCAGCGTTCAACATTTTATGTTGGATGTTCCTATATTGTACCACGCCCCAAATCATCCGAACTCCCGAAGTTTTCCAAACTTCCAGAGTCTCGATCACGTCATCAACACATTGGCTAGGCGGGGATGAACCAAAAGTTGACACGCGGTGAGTGCCAAGGGTGACACGTGTCCTCTATAGGGGGTGGCATGTCTCATTCCCTAACAGGCATAAGGGGTATGTGAATTGGCCAAATCTAGGTGACACGTGGCACCTTGTTTGTGGGTCCATGTCACCCAGGATGACGTCAGTGAGCCACGTCAACCCCCATCATATGGTTGAGATTTATCCACATGGATCCATATATCCATGGTCCTCATTACTTCATGAATCTGGGCTTCAAAAATTATTGACTTCTCTCAACGTGAATCCCCTAAAGAGCCAAGTCTCTGGACTCTCAAATATGGCACCATGTGTCCTCTTCAACCAACAGTCGAGATTTACTTTGCCATTCGTGACTTCAGCGGTTTTCACACTTCGTAGACGCTTGGCTAAGTTCCTATGGAGTACGAAGTCTCCAGACAACGGGATCTCTTGCCACGTGTACCTAGCATCTATGGCCAAGATTTACTCTGGATTGTAGAGAACAGGGGTAACTCACACGTCCCTATATCACCAAATACCCGATACTCTGGATAATCATTGATCTATGGGCATGTGTCCCTCCATTTTCAACGGTCACAATTCACTCCGCGACTCCTGCATTCGGGAGTTTTCGGTGGTAGACCACTCATATTATCCCAAAGTAGGACTTTGTCGAAGCACTTAATGATTCCCTTCCTAATTCTGATCTAACTACTGAGAGGGATCTACACTAGATCCCTAGATTGATGACCCTCATCAATTCGTGACTTCAACCTTCGGTTATTTTCAAGAGTTGTGGAATCATAAGTTTTGAAGTCGAAATAGCTAGCCCCTTTTGGACTAGCTCAGGGTTCCCATCCCCTAGTCACATGGGTCTCTTGGAAAATCTTGTGGGATAAACACCAATTATTTTTGCAGCAAAGGGGTTAAGGACATGGGCATGAGCCCTTGGTCAGACGGGTGAATAGTCTGAAGGGAAAACACGCTTCTTCCACAGAGATGAACTTGACATCCCATTAGGGAAAATTCAAGGGATTAGTAGGACTTAGGAATTTTGGTTACTCCTACCCTGACTCTCCCATGGACTCACATCCCATGACTCTCTAGAAGCTAAACTAAGATAAATCAAATATCATATAGATACAACAATTTACAGAAGAAAATGATCATTTCTAGTAACTGCCCAAATACTAAAAGACTTAACCATAAACATAGACATTCCATCATCACATACAAAATATATACACAGAGTATGATAACACTTATCTATTTCATATCATAGCTAATGAACTGAATCTAGGTGTGCACCTTTCCACTCAACCATAGGCTCAGTGGCATTCACTCTTAGCACTCTGGCCACCCCATGCCAAACCATGATATCACTAGGGAACTTTCGCAGTTTCTTAGGGATTCCTTCTCTGACATGGTGTCTGTGAGGTTTATCAGATGCCTCCTCAACATCAAGCTCGCAGTATCCTGCTCAATTCACACTCTTCTTTGAGTTCGCAGATATCTCTTCTCCCCTCTCTCCAATAACCAGAATATCTTATCAAGCTTTCAATTCCCCTTCGCAGCTTGAGAGCCTCATGCCCTCTCTCCCTTTCATATGTCTTCTCTCCTCCTCGAAAAGTTTATGGACCTGTCATGTTCCTTCTGTCAGAAGAAAACTTGGGTCAGTCTGGGTCTGCAAGACTCTGTGGTACTTCGGGCCGATAGTTTCATGTCTACTCTGCCAGACCATGCTTCCATTCATGGGGTGGTTGATTTTCAACCACCGGTCATTTTCTGAGTTCTCCTTGGGATTAGGATGAGGCATTTCATTTCAGCAAGGAGAAATTTGAGTCATTTGACATAATGAACCCTCTCCATAATTTTCCCAGTTCTTTCCTCTAGTGATATCATAGCTAGTACTTCAAGGCTTCACCTCCACAATCAGTCGTTGGAAATCTAAACAAAATACATTTACATTGTTCACATGCCATAGCATGGAAATCCTAATTTAATTATTAATTACAAGCTGGGGGAAACAGGGGTATTACAGGAAATATTATGTTTGTTGCCCAAATTATTATTTTTTTTTGTGTGATTTTATCAAACACTTTGTTGGAAATGCCTTACAAACAATTTTCATATGTCACCAAGAAAGGAATATTGTCAATTATATCACATGCACCCATTACACACACATAATAGAGAATATAACCATGGAATTTCATTATGGTGTGGAAGTCCAAATCACAAAAAATACAAATATCCTTATTGGTTGTAACAACAGATACAAGACCCTCCTAAACACACAAATCTATTATCTGCAAGGCAGCTACAATATCTACTAACAAAAACAACAATAAACCCGGTAATGATTCCTAATATCTCCTCAAGATGTTTCTTCCCTTGGATTATATGTCCTCCACTGGTGCGGTATCAATATGCTCCAAAAAACACCTACCGTCGTGATTCGTTCATTCGTACCTCAACGGGCCTGTAACCCCAATTCACTGAGATCCTCGATGGACGAGGTTGTGCAACAAGAAGGGCCTTGCAGGACGAGGTTGACCAACATGTGGGGCCTAGTGAGACACCCTGTGTTCAACTCATGGAGGTGACTCTTGTCACAGTTTCCTCGAAACCCTCCTGGTCTTTGCAAAATCGATCATTGACCTCCTTCGGAAAAATCTGTCAACCCTCTACACATGTCGATCTACCTCCAACTGGAAAAAACTCAATTGAAGCTTCAATGGAAATCCTATATGGATTTCCCTCTTGTTTAAGCTCCAATGGAAATCCTAGGTGGATTCCCCTCTTGTCCAGCTAGAGTGGATATTGCACCACCGAAACTGAACCAATAGTGGGAGAGTTTTGCTAAACCCTAAGGGAACAATGGCTCCAAGAACACTTCCGAAATGAGAGATCAAATCATGATGCCAAAGTGAGGCTCTACCCTTCCTTTTATCATTTATCCATGCCTTCTAGAACTTTCCTTTTTTGTACCAAATCAAATGTAACAGTTATCCCCTTTTTTACTAAATCAAATATGACGTGTATCCCCCTTTTTCTTTCACTTTAGGATTAAAAGTCACTTTTAATAATACATACGTAACTTATTAATATAATGTCACTTTAAATACATAACATCTCCTAACTAAGTGAAATTAAATAAACCCTTTTGACTCCCTTTTTCTTCACTAACAATCCACGAAATTCATTTCCACTGTCGAACAGAGGAATCCAAAAATCGAAACATGAAAAAAGTTATCTTTGCCCCTTCTAACACTCTAAAGAACATGATAAATTATGATACAGATGTCATTGATCCAAAGTTTACACAAATCCTGAAAACATAATATCTGTCAAACGAGACGATCTATGCAAGTTAAACTAAAAGAACATTACAGTGATATAAAATATAATCATATGAAGAGAGGCTTTGGATGAAAATCGCATGTTTGAAAAGTCAAGAGTCGGGATGGTGTCTAAATTATTATATGTCTTATTAGTCCCTGTCTGTGCATTCTAGAACATTACTTGGTGCATTATGTATCCTTTTTACAAAAAAAAATTATGTTGTGTATTATTATTTATTAATTTTTTTTTTTGAAAAATTAAAAATTATTTTTATAATTTTAAAAAACTATATTTTCATTTTTCTATTGACCCTTAAGATATTGACGAGACTAAATACCCCTGGTGGAGGGAAAAAATATTTTCTTAATTGTCATAATTTAAAATTGATTTAAAAAATAAATAAACTTGATCCGTTGTCTCTGATAGACCCACTGCCTCCCCACCACTCTGCACAATGTGTACCCAACAGTCGAAGCTCTGAGAAACACCTTCCACCTAGCTATCATCTCCCACCACCCTGCACAATGCTTTGTACCTCGCTACTGCCTCCCACCACCCTACATAGCTCCTTCTACCTAGCTACCGCCTCTCCCTTCTACCTAGCTACTGCCTCACCTGCGACCCCTTCTCCTAGGCTTTGAACAAGACCGTCCACAAACAACATACCGACTTGCGTGGAAATTTGCGTTTTCATCCTTAAATTTCTTTGTTTTGCAGGCACAACGATTCCCTAAGCATGGAGGTCATTGATGGTCTTTTTGGCACAGACGGTGTCAACATCATAACCACATTTAGCACAGTAGTAAACCCAATATGAGCCCTTTCTTCCACACCCTTTGCACGTGTAGGAAAACCCCTTTGCACTAGGAGACCCAGAGAGAAACTTCAGTGTGTGTTGAGGATGGTCATAGAATTTCAGTTCTTGTGGGATCTCATCATAGCAGAAATGGATGTTGAAGTTATAGACATTACAACAGTAGGTGAATCCCTTGAAGGAATGGTCACAGACATTGCAGTAGGTGAATCCCTTGAAGGAATGGTTGCAGACATCGCCTCGCCATGAAAAATGCTAAATGTGGATTAATATATATTCTAGTTGGGGTGGATATGTATAGAGTGGCTAAAGGTAATGATCATTGTGCACCTATTATGGAGAGGTCTGCTCCAACCCACGGGATCGTTGAAAGAAATGGATCGCTCTTTTTCTATGAAACTTTTGAAGAACTATCACAACCTTGTTGGTGGCGATGATTCCCCTCTTCTCCATAAACATTGGAGAGCCGAAGAATATGAACAAAAGAAACTTGACAACGAGGAAAACAACACATATCCAGATTAAAAGAAGGGATGATAATCACATGCCTCCACGATGTGTCATATATGGAGGAAAGAGGGTACGTTACCACTGCAAAATCCGATGAAGGGGAAACTGCTCCTTAGAAGGCTGAGAAGAAGTATCCCTTCAAGTTTGACCCTTTTCAGGATGAATCCATTGGATGTCTAGAGTGCGACGAGTTTGTTTTGGTAACTTTATTTTTCACCTTCTCTCGAATTTATGTGTTGATCAAACTCTTACGTTAATTAATGTACATTTGGGCTCTTCGGATTTTTTGATCTCACTCATTTGGAGAAATTAAATCATGTGCCAACAAAGTCTACGTGATGATTAAGACTCACCCCTTTGGTAATGTGGGCCTCTTCCAACCACCTATTAATGTTGGTCATTCTTACTCACCAACCCAGACATGCCATTTAAATTTGATTATTTCCTTCATATTTATCAGGATAAGATATTATAGGTCAGCAACATACTATTGCTTACCTTTCTTACTTACAGGCTTCACAGTGGTCATTGATTGGTTTTTTCCTAGCATTTTTTTGGATTAATTTTGTCTGAAATCGATGAGGAATCCATAAAACCATAGATTTTAGTGGTTGAGTTCGCATCTGCAACGATTCATTATAGAGAGGTGAGCAAAGGAAACGAATATTCTATCTATAGAAAGGAATTATATATATTTCAGATATCATATATTTATAAAAAAAAATCACGCAAATATTTAAGAATTGTAAAAAAGACTGGAAGGATATATAGAGAGGAAGAGGACATCTTTAACATTTACCTTCTCCTCTCTTCTTTATCCATGATTTGGTTTGTCTGTGTACAGTTTAGTGGTCCTGTGTCTGATTTTGAGTCTGCATTTGATAGAAGAGGAGAATGGACTCAAAGCAATTGGATTTGTATTGGATTTTGGAGCAAACGAACTTCAAGGGAATGGAGGAGAACCCAGAGTTCCTTCCTTCAATAAGGGTCTTACCTGAAAGTTTATTGATCCAACTATTGTTGTCTCTGGAAACAAATTTAACAGTTTCTCCTTTGATGGGAAGATTTGTTATTATGTGAATAACCTCAACATTGATTTGAATTGGACCATTCAACCATAAGGTTTTATCATAAACCTTAGTGAGCAATATCGCCCAATAGAAATGCAAAAGTAAGTTCCCTTCCTGCAATCTCATATCCTCACCTACAATCTCTCTTCACTGAGATGAAACAAGATCACTTAGATCACTCCTTCCCAGCTGGTGGAGGTACCTGGAGGATGGCCAATGGCCCTGATTCCAAAATAAATACGCCATCTGGCAGGTAGAGAGCGTGACTAGTATTTTCCTAAAATTTACTACGTGTTTTTCATGTAAAGTAGTGGTTCTATGCTAAGTGTTAAATGTCGAACAACGAGCTTTATGCATCACGGTGAAATTTTTTTTAGTTAATGTTAATGATAATTTATTTTTTTCTTAAATTTATTTTATGTTATTACATTAGTTTATATACATATGAATGTAGCATTTAATAAAGTTTTGAGGGTACGTTCCCCTACAAAATCCAACAGAGAGGTTGCGAAGGAGTATCCCTTCAAGCTAGACCCTTTTCAGTACGAATCCATACGATGTCTAGAGTATGGAGAGTCTATTTTGGTAACTTACATTTTCACCTTCTCAAAGATCTTATATTAAAAAACAAAATCCACACAAATATTTAAGAACTATGAAAAAAGACTGGAAGGATATAAGACTAGCAAAAGTGTAGATTCAGTCGTCTATTTTTATTCAAGGGATGATGGTATTTGTGGGTTATATTGCATGGATTTACTCCAAACAAATTTAATATTAATTTATACATGTTCTTGTGTCCCTGTGTGTTGGTTGTGGAGCCTGATTATCTTCTTGATTCAGAGGTCCTTGCTTTCAGCCGTGTTTATACCCCATGAAGTATTTACACTCCAGAAGTATGTACACTCTTCCACGCGGGGGAGTGCAGAGGGGGGGTACCCCCTCTGCGGGGTCCGGGGGGACTATCCCGTCGGATGGGGGGTCTGGGGGCAAGCGGGTGCCCAGCGAGGATTCGAGGGCAATGTCCCCATATGGGGGTTTGGGGGCGAAGCCCTCGAAGAAAAAATTTCCTTGTAAAAGTATGTTGTAATTTCATTGTAAATCTGGACCGTTCATTATAAGGTCGCAGATCTAACGGTAGAGATTATGTTAGGGTTTTTTTCCCTAGAAGGCAACCCTATTTTATTAGGGAAATGTATTGTGGCTATGGATGATGGTGAATATTGTATTCTGAGAGAGGAGACTGTGAGATAAAGAAGAGGAAGTTACAGCGGGTTTTGTTGTAGGTTATATCCCTTCATTTGTTGGATAATAATAAAGGAAGGACCTGGCAATTTCTCTGGTGGACGTAACCCACACTGGGTGAACCAAGTAAATCTGTGTCTCTCTTGTATTGTGTGTCTTATGTGTTTTATTTCTACATTTGTTTTATTTTATTGCTCTGCAGTCCTTTTTTTCTAACAACTGGTATCAGAGCGTAAGGTAACTCGCAGGAAAAGAGGGTTCCTGGTTCGAGTGGGAG
>JZKD02S2040581.1:377030-394235 GCA_000966675.3 Picea glauca
TTGCACAAGACCAGATATTGCACATGCAGTGGGAGTTGTGAGCAGGTATATGAACAATCCAAGTAAAGAACATTGGGAGGCAGTAAAGTGGATTCTCAGGTATTTGAGAGGTACTCCTACACATGCATTATGTTTTGGAGGTTCAGACACTTTTCTACAGAGATATGTTGATTCAGATATGGCAGGTGATAAAGACAGCAGAAGGAGCACCACAGGGTATGTTTTTACTATAGGTGGAACAGCAGTTAGTTGGATTTCTAAACTGCAAAAGGTTGTTGCACTTTCAACAACAGAGGCAGAGTATGTTGCTACTACAGATGCTAGTAAATAAATGATTTGGTTACAAAGGTTTATGGCGAAGAAAAACCGGTTGTACTATGATAGTCAAAGTGCCATTCACCTTGTAAAGAACTCAGCCTTCCATTCGAATACTAAGAATATACAGTTGAGGTACCACTTCATATGATCCGCCTTGGAAGATGGACAATTGAAGCTGGAAAAGATACACACTAGCCAGAATCCTGCAGAGATGTTAACAAAGGGAGTAACCAGGGAGAAACTGAGTTCCTGCTCAGTTTCAGTTGGTCTTCAAGAATGAAAATAAAAATGAGAAATTTGCCAGGTCTAAGAAGGTTCAGAGTCCATCATATACAGCAGCGGTGGAGTTGTTGAGATCAGTCTCCAAGTGGGAGATTGTTGGTTGTGGAGCCTGATTATCTTCTTGATTCAGAGGTCCTTGCTTTCAGCCGTGTTTATACCCCATGAAGTATTTAAACCCCAGAAGTATGTACACTCTTCCACGTTGGGGAGTGCAGAGGGGGGGTACCCCCTCTGCTGGGTCTAAGGGAGCTATCCCCGTGCCTAGGAGGTCTGGGGGCAAGCGAGCCCCCAGTGGGGGTTCGAGGGTAGCGTCCCCCGATGGGGGTTTGGGGGCGAAGCCCCCGAAGCAAAAATTGCCTTGTAAAAGTATATTGTAATTTCATTGTAAATCTAGACCGTTCATTATAAGGTTGCAGATCTAATGGTAGAGATTATGTTAGGGTTTTTTTCCCTAGAAGGCAACCCTCTTTTATGAGGGAAATGTATTGTGGCTATGGATGATGGTGAATATTGTATTCTGAGAGAGGAGACTGTGAGAGAAACAAGAGGAAGTTACAGTGGGTTTTGTTGTAGGTTGTATCCCTTCATTTTCTAGATAATAATAAAGGAAGGACCTGGCAATTTCTCTGGTGAACGCAGCCCACACTGGGTGAACCACATAAATCTATGTCTCTCTTGTATTGTGTGTCTTATGTGTTTTGTTTCTGCATTTGTTTTATTTTATTGCTCTGTGGTCCTGTTTTTCTAACACTGTGTGTAGATGTAATCCATATGAGCAACAAGAGTCCTCTAATTTAAACACTCCTCTTCATCCATATTAACATAGCATGAACTTGTGATATAAAAAATGAATCATTGTTTCTTTGAAGCCCAACTTCACACCCTATCTGTCACGTTTTTTCATGGACGTGGCAGGACAATTTCTAGCGTACATTATTCTGGGAAATAAATGGAGCATGTTTTGGGCATCTCCCATGGATCAATGCATGGTGTATGCCTTATGCGGGGCTTATGGATCATGTAACAATGATTATCTCCAGTCCTACAATTGTGTGACCCACTTTCTCCCCAATGACCGCCATGGATGGGAATCTCAACAGTGGTCAAGTGGTTGTGCTCGGAAGACATCGTTACGATGTTGTTGGGTATGTGTTATATTATTTGCACGAAAAAAAAAAAGTATGCCTCGAGAAACGTGTCACATATTTAGGTGGTTTTTCGACACATGGTTTTTTTCGATGGTTTTCTATTTCCAGTTAAGTTATTAGGTTTGTAGACTAATCCATGTCCTTGGGTTAGGGTTTTGGATGTCGTTGGCTCCTATATGTATATTGTATTGTAAACAATGTATCACAATGAATGAATATAGAATATGCTAGTTTTCCCGGTTTGGGTTTCTAGGGGAAAAATCTCTATGTAATGTTTGTATTTGCCATTATGTATTTTATGTTCTTTTACTGAATATCAGTTTGTAGTAGATATTGTACAAGGTTAAAATCTACAGATGCATCCACACTAGAAATCACACCACCACTGACGGATTTGTAGAGTTGATGGGAAATTTGTGCCCCTTGTTAGCACTAAGAGTCACCCTCAGATTGCAAGAGGATAAGCCCAGTACCCATCAAATGTTTATGGACATAGGTTTAGGAGTGGAGGTCAAATGGACAAAAATCATTACAAGAATGATTTAACACGAAAATTGGATAAGCAATGCATAGGGAAATGAGGTCCTCATTTACATCAGTCAGTGGTTTGATTTTAAGGGTGAGCAGAAGAAAGACTTAATGAGAGAGGTGGACAAGTGTTCCATGAGCATCCGACCTTCAAGCAACTTGGTGAAGAAAACATCAGGCTCAAGAGCACTCTTGAACTCAAGTTTCAAAAACTGAAATATGTCACAGTAGCATAATAATCAAACCCAAATTATCATACAACTATAACAACTCGTATGGATCTTCCATGCACGAGCATTTTAGCATAAGGGAAAATAAGCTAACAAAGGGAAAGTACTGGAACATGTCATATCAGCATTGTAATCAAACCTACATTACAATACAACCATAACCCTTGACTAGATCCTCCATGCCCGAGTGTTTCAGTACAATTTATACAAAGAGATGAAAGAAACCGACTTCTATTAATGCGAAAGTCTCAAATATCATACAAAACCAGAGAACAACTATGTTATAAAATATTACAAATTAGGGAGCTCTGCTCAACCATTTGACCCCACAACAAAATCTTGAACTGATCTATTTATACTCAGATTAGTCCACAACCTCCAGAAGTGTGATCTGGCCATCCCCTTCAAAGCTTTTCATCTATTCAGCTTTTTGTTAGACTGTGCGTGTATCCTCTTGTCAGACGCAAGCTCAGATTAGCATGGGTTTGCAGGAAAAAACCGTCCATCTTGGTACCTTGGGCTGATAGATCTATCTCCACAGCTAGGCCCTTCATGCCTTCTATTTATTGAGTGAGTCAAGGTTTCAACCATCAGTCCTTCTTTTATTAATTGATTTCTCATCGGGATCAGGATGAGGCTTAACGCCTAGGGGGTTTCCACGCGTTGCTCTCGGATTTGATGCTATATAAGCACGTGATTGCGGGGCCGTCAAAGGCAGTTTGGATCCACACCATTTTTTATTCCACAATTCACCACCTCCCGCCACATAGCACTTTCCCTATACCACGGTTTCAATTGTGGGACCGCTCAAGGATTTTAACACTTGAGCAAGCTATGTCCCCAAAATGAAACGTGTCCATTGATCTAGTCGTGATTGACGGTCTGGGCGCACCTGCCAAATTTAGTGTCACCACTAAATATCATCTGTCCACCAATTCTAGGATCCATTAAAACCGCGCATGGATATGGCGCTAATCTTGGCGCTCGAACAAGAACACTTCTCGAAGCATGATCTCTCGCAGATGACGTGGCGGCCTGACATCGCTATGATGACATGTCGTGGATCGAGGGGTGACATGTGTCACTTGAAAATAGGCTGAAGACATGTCCAAAAATGCTTGAAATGAGTGCCATGTGTCAGCGCTAGATGGATGCCACGTGTCTCTAACAGAT
The DNA here is from genome assembly GCA_000966675.3 of Picea glauca. Taxonomy (NCBI): domain Eukaryota; kingdom Viridiplantae; phylum Streptophyta; class Pinopsida; order Pinales; family Pinaceae; genus Picea; species Picea glauca. Next base: position 380,710 of record JZKD02S2040581.1, read on the forward strand.
GATGCCACGTGACGGAACTGATGGCTGTCAGTATCTTCGGCACTTTGGAGTTCGAGATATTTTCAATGAAAAGTGTATATAACTATCAGAGTGCCAAACTTGTGAAGTGATTAGCGTGTGCTTATCACTAATTAAACCTGGATTATGCCATTTTTATTATTTAAATATTTTGGGACTTCGGGGCTCTAGGCTTCAGAGGACTGTGTTTTCTCTGGATGGAAAACTCCCGGAGTGACACTCTCCCGGAGCTGACATGGTGACTTAACGTCACTGTGTTGATGTGTTGGGGAAAGGAGGGTGACACATGTCACTTGGAAACAAGTGGATGATATTCCAAAAGGTGCCTGAACTGAGTGCCACGTGTCAGCGTCATATGGACAGGGGGCAAAAGCACTGAAACTCTGCAGCAAAAATATTTCCAAAATTTTACAAACAAGGAGGGAGCGAGAACGCCGAAGCTCCAGATTTTGGAGCAGATATAAGCCGCTAGATCTGGGAGGACACATGACAAAGATCCATGCACTCTGTGGGAATGTTCTCTGGAGGAAACCAAAAAGAGAGGAGCCAAATCTCCTGAAACCTGAAATGGAGAAGCAAATCATGACCGTCCGTTGGATACGGACACGCGGCAGAGATCTATGTACTCGAAAGAGAGGGGATGGAGGATTCATTGACCGAGAGTTTTCTGGAGTTCCAAAGAGATACGAAGCTGAAACCCTGGTCGTTGATGGCATAGACGTGAGGCAAATATCTGTGCACTCTAGAAAAAGAATTTCGGAGAAAATCGAGAGGAGAAGTGTCAAAACTCCCGGAATCTGAATTCCCGAAGTAAATCATGATCGTCTGATGGAGAAGGACGCGTGGCGCCTGATATTTAACCCTAGGGATTCTGTCTAGCACTAAACCTTGCACAAATTTATAATTTTGAATGCCTGAGGGTCTCTTATCTGAACTTCATAGGGGATCTCCCCCATTGAAAATTGAACCTGCATGTTTGCTTTCTTTAAGCCCGCAATAGACTGCTTTGATTGATGCGCTTTATGATCATGGTTGCTTCATGTGTAAACAAGGACTTGGATGAATTGTTGTGGGCTTAGGAAACAAAATGACCAATAATTCGATACAAAACAATGATGAGCGCTCATCCTTCTTCGAGAAAAGCAGAAAAGCTTAGGGTTGGGACTTGGTCAGGCAAGACACCAAGGGAAACCAGGTTGTCAACAAAAGGAGGAAAATGACCTTATCAGTCAGAGGGGAAGATTATAGGACTTGGTGGTGCATAAGAGAGAGAGAGAGATGAGGCAAGGGTATAGACTTAGGTATTAAAAACAACACATATGACCCTTGATAACTTCATGTGATAACATTGGCTCCACAGGGGATGGCATGATCCCTATGAGTTTCCAAGAATGCACAGTTTTTGTGCCTTAGCGTTTGGGTTATGGAGTCTCTTATTTAAAATAGAAATAAAAAGGAAGTGGTAATTACAATGGTAGAACGTCGATCACGGCTTAAACAAAATACTTTTTCAGAAAGTGCCCATTGACAGGGCCACCAAAAAATTTGGAATCCTCCAAGTTCTTCAATTTATAAGTGTTATTTGAAAATACCTCAGAAATATTGAATGGACCAATCCATAAGTCTTTGAATTTACCATGTTTTCCTTTGTCTTGCTTGGGGCAATCCCACTTGAGCACCAAATCCCCTAGCTTAAAATATCCCTTGCTTTCCCTCTTGTCAAAGGCTCGTTTTATTTTCTTCTGATGATCTTGCACTTTATCAAGCAATTGGTCCATGGTTTGTTGTACTTCTACCAGTTGTTGTATCCTCTTGACCATATCATCAGGTTCTCCTTGGTATTCCTGGAGGAATTTTTCCACAGGAAAGGAAAGTTGAGTAGGAAAGATAGCCTCAACCCCATACACAAGATGAAAAGGGGAAACACCAAGTGACCTCTTTGTTGTAACTCTATCAGCCCATAAGGCAAATTTCAGCTTTCAGTCCCATGCTTTCTTGTTGTCTTCTAACAATTTATTGATGATATTTATGAGGCTCTTGTTAGAGGACTCTGCCAAACCATTTCCTTGGGGGTAGTAAGGAGTGGAATGGATTAATGTAATTCCATATTGTTCACAAAACTTGATTAATGGTTCATCTTTGAAGGAGGCAACATTGTCAGTAACAATCCTGCTAGGACAACCAAATCTGGACATGATATCTTCAAGGAAGCTAATGATTACCTTGTGGGAGGCACTCCTTGTAGGAATGGATTCTATCCACTTGGTGAAATAATCAGTGGCAGTCAAAATCCACCTGTGTTGTCCACTTGAGGTTGGGTGGATTTCTCCAATGAAGTCAAGACTCCACTGTTGAAAAGGTCCAGAAACCACCACAGGTTTTAAAGGCAAAGATTTGAGTTGTTGTTTTCCAGAAAACTTTTGGCATTTTACACAAGCCCTAATATTTGCACAAGCATCAGTAAAATACTGGGCCAGAAATACCCAACTCTAGGGATTTTATAGGTCGTGTTCCTCCAAAAATGATGCCCCCCACACAAGATGTCGTGAAAATCAGCGATGCCCTTTTGGGCCTCCTATGGGTCTAGACATCTCAATAGAACTCCCAGAGGATATTTCTAATACAAAACTTTATCGGTGAGGAAATATTTGAATGCTTTGAGTTTCAAATCTCTCACCTTGTTCTTATCCAAACCATCAAGAGGTCACAACTTCTGCAGAAAATATATGATGTCTTTATACCAGGTGCATTCTGCCAAGTTGGGGCTGACGTGACAGTCTTTATCGGCAATCTCAGCTTGTTGATTTTCCGAGTTTACGTTCATGAAATTAACCCCCAATGCCTTGCAATTTGATTCATCCAGTAACCTGGATAAACCTTGGCCTTTCACCAATTTGGTGGGTTTTATTTCAAGGTAAATTCCAAAATTTTGGCAATCCATTTGCTTCTCTTCCCATCTATGTCAAGTTGGATCCATATCTCTTTCACTGAGGCTAAAGGGATGTATGCAACAATCTTTGAATGCAGAACATATACTATGAAATCCTTGAGGGTTTTGACCAAAGCATAAGCCTGATTTTCCATGATATCATATCTTATTTCTACATCCCTCAACGCTCTGCTAAAAAAGGAAATAGGTTTCTCTAACCCCTCTATATTTTTCTGTAGCAAAACAACAGCCAATGTGTCAAAAGAGGCAAAGGAAAATATCAGAAATTCCTTAGAATAGTCAGGGTTGATGAGCATAGTTTCTTCAGTCAAAGCCTTTTTTATTTGGTCAAAAGAATATCGAGCTTCAAAAATTCATTTTACCTTGTTCCCTTTTCTAAGCATGGTTGTAATGTGCTTAACCAACTCAGTAAAATTAGAAATTAATCTTCTCAAAAAATTCATTTTACCCAAGAAAGACTGAACTTCTTTCTTAGATTTGGGAAAAAATAAGGCCTGGATGGCCTCTACTCTGCTTGGATCAATTCTTACTCCTTGTGCTGATACAATATGCCCCAATAATTTACCCTCTTCCATATCAAACACAGATTTCTTAAGATTGAGGGAGAGTCCAAACCTTATGCACTTTAGGAAGACTTTCTTCAGATGATGACAATGCTCTTTATGAGACCTTGAGAATAATGTAATGTCATCCAAATAGATGAATACAAATTTATCTTTTTCCCCAACAAAGGCAATGTCCATGGCTCTCTAGAAGGTTGCTCATGCATTCATAAATCCAAAGGGAATTTTTTCATCCATGAATGTACCCCACGGAGTGGTGAAGGTTGTATTTTATCTATCTTCAGGTAGGACATAGATCTTATTGTAGCCAGAAAATCCATCAATCTTTGACATCCTATATGAACCGTTCACTCTTTGCAAAATGTGCTCCATATTTGGAAGAGGTAGTTATCCTTTTTAGAGCTTCTGTTCAAATTTATGAAATCAACACACAATCTAATTTCCCCATTTTTCTTCCTCACGGGCACCAAGTTAGCCACCCATTCTGAATATCTTAAAGGGATGATGATCTGGGCATCCAACATCTTTTTCACTTCCTTTTCCATAATAGGCAGCAGCATGGGATTTATCTGCTTGAGTTTCTCACTAAAAGGTTTGGCCTCTTCTTTCAAAGGGATCTTATTCTCAATGATGATGGCGTCATATGTTCTCAAATATTTATATTTCCAGGAAAACACATCAGAAAACTCCTTCAAAAGCTTGACATACTCAGCCCTTTTCTCCTTTGACAAACTACTAGAAACTTTGACATATCTGGAATCCTCCTCTATTCCTAAATTGCATCCAGTCACATCAGCATCTTCAATTTAACTTTTAACCTTTACAACAACATCATTTATGTCAAAAAAAATCTCCAAGGGGACAAGTCCCTTTGGAATATGGTTACTTGGAAACTAAACATATGATGGTCAACAATTTTATTCAGAAAAATATCAGCATGGGGGTTTTCTTCAATATCATGATCCTGATCAATATGCAAATCAGAAAATTAATCCACCATCTCAATAAATATTTTTATCTCAAGATCATCCTCAAAAACCTTCCAATGATTGACATTGTTGGGTATAAAGGGTCTATACTTTACTTCCACATCATACTTGAGTTTGGGGCGCAAAGGAACCATGAACTTACTTGCTGAAATAGCCAAGGAATCGGATACAATGTTCTCCTCTCTTGGAACAAATGAGATATTAAAATCCAAGAAGAAACTGTCAACAAGATCCCAGACTTCATTTTTGTAGGCCCTTAACTTGGGGTGCTTAGCCTGATACCAATTTCTGACTTGATGAACAATCAACTCAACATCTCCAAATACTGCTAGCTCCTCAATATTCATGTCTTTGGCGGCTCTCAAACCCAAAACAAGATCCTCATATTCTGCCACATTGTTTGTTGCTTCAAATTCAATCTTGTAAGACATAGATATGGTCTCTTGGGCAGGAGAAATGAAAAATACCCTGGCACCAACACTTACCCTAGAAAAGGCTCCATCAAAAAAAAAAATCCAAACAGAGGTAATGGGAGGAGGGTCTTCACAAGAAGTGATGGGTTGATTTCTGATTTCAATAGGTGTTTGAGGAGCATCAGTGAGTTGTAACATGTTGGTTCCCAAATCAGTATCAACTACAAAAATGGGGTGGTTGGTAGGGTTTGCTTCATCACTGATAATGTAAGGAACTTGTTCTTCCCTATAAATCCTTTTATGTTCTCCCCCAAACATAGGAATGGTGGCATGTGAAAGGTCCATTTGTAAATTTCCCCCTAATATTTTGATCCAAGATCTAGACAAGAGAGTTCCAAACTTAGGGGGGACATCAGCCACCACAATATCCATGATCACACTTTTTAGTAGAAACTGGAATAAGGAAACAACCAGGTCTTTGATAACCCCAAGGCACTTCACCTTCCTAGAATCAAATGAATACAGGTCATGGTAGTTTTTTGTAACTTCCAACCCAAGCTCATCCATGGTAGTCTTCGGCATGAGATTGTGAGATGCCCCTGAATCCATCAAGCAGTTTTGCAACACCTTATCATGAATGTTTAATGAGGTATGACAAATGGTTTTTCGTCTTGGAGATTGACTAAGTCTATGGGATGAGATGAAGATTTAGGCTGCAACACTTTGGAGAGGTACCTTTTGAAATCCTCATTCTTAACTAGATCTAAAAAAGGTACATGGAATTTAATGTTTTGAATCTCATTCTCAAAGCTAAAAGAGGAGGGAGGCTTCAGAATCTCCTTCACTTCTGGGATAGGGATCTTAACCACTGCATGGGGGCTTTGTGCCTCTTTTTCTTTGTTTCTATTTGTTACACTCTTAGTAGGCTTCTCTTCTCTAGTAGGTTGATCATGAGTGTCAGGATTTCCCTCCTTATTCTTGGACCTAAGGTTGTATCTATTTGGATTGACACTGGTCCTTTCCCCTTTGCTCGGCTCATTTAGTTGGATATCCATAAGAGACTCTTCATATGCAGATTGGGTTAAATGAGGAGATGAAGAGGTATCACCAAGACAACGGATTTCGGGGTCAGTTTCTTCTTCCTCTTCTTCTTCATCAGCAACCAAGTTATTTTGGAGAGGGGCTTGGATGTTTTTATCATCCCTATCCTTATTTATGCGATCTCTTTGGGCTATCTAAGGGGCATTATTTGGTCTTCTGAAATTACCCATGTTATCAATGGTCTCAGTGTTCCTATAGCACTTCTTTCCCTCAAATTTCAATTTCTCCATTTCTGCAGAAAGTGATTTTACCATCTTCATCAACTCATCCACTTGAGGGTGCACAGCAGAGCAACCAGAGGTTAAAGATCCAGACCTACCTTTTCTTCTGTCTTTGTCAACCTTACTTCTAAGTTTGTCAACTACCAATATATTGGACTCTACTTCAAGGGTTTCATCTTCCATATGAGCCAAGGAGGTAGCTCTTCTTTCTCTCAATAGGAGGAAAAACTCAGGGTCAAAAGCACTAGCATAAGTAATCTTGGCAGAGATTTTTGTAGGCTTAATTTTAGTGGGAATATTATTGTACATCTTATTAAATCTCTTTGAGAAGTCTGAAACAGATTCCTCCTCTCCTCTCTTGAGTGACCCAAACTCTGTAATATAATAAAGAAAATCCTTTTTGTCCCCCCAATGTCTCAGGAATGAATCATCCAGAGCTTCAATCCCATCAATAGATCCAAGAGTCAATCCCCTGAACCATTTTCTAGCCTCACCATCAAGGCTCTGTACAAAAACTCTCAACCATACATATTCATTTTCAATATTGATATTATCTGCATAACCACAAAAAGTTGAAAGGTGTTCTTCTGCAGTTATGTCTTCCTCCCCTGTAAACTTGGGCATGTACTTGAGGTAATCTCCAACTGGGAGGGAATTCATAGGCTGAGGTAAAACAATAGAGGCATACCTAGGAGCCACTATGGAATCCATTATGTTTCTAGGAGGATTAGCGCCTACCATTGGGATGTGAACTGTAGGAGAACCAGGGGCAGATGGATTTTGGACAGGTGGGACTGGAGCTATGTTTCTAGGGGAAAGGGGAAATGACTGAGTGTTGGAGGAGAATGGTATAGGGTTCAAGGGAAAATAATTTTCCCCCTTTTTAGATACAACAACTTTGACAGGAGGAGGAGTAGGAAAAATCAACATGGGGAAATCATCTAAGCTTCTTGGTCTAAACCACTTTACAATATCAGGGGAAACAGGGGTGTCAAAAATTTCTCCTTCTAAATGAATATTAGAAGGGGTGAATTCGACAGGAAAGCTTTCAAAATCTAAACTTTTGGAAACTCCAACATATGGTATAAAAGGGGAATTAGATGCAGCTACTGGAGTTTTAAAAGAAGAATCATGTAAATTACCAGAATCACCTGGTATAGCAGTCGAAATCCCTTCTTGAGAGGTCTTTCCTTTCTTGATTATATTTTCCAGGTCAGCTTCAGGTGATGTCAGAGGCATCTGTGGAGTAGACCTCGTGTGTCTTCTTTTGGGAGCCACAACTGAAACAATGGAGTCGCCAGGTGAAAGTTGCAATATTCAAGGTATTGATTTATGATGCACCTTCAGAATCAGAATTTCTTTGTCGTTCAATCCTAGACAAATGTCTTCAATTCGTTCCTAGGCAATCGCGCCAAGAATGTTAGCACTAAGATTCACCCTCAGATTGCAAGGATAAGCCCAGTACCCATCAAATTTTTGTGGAGGTAGGTTTATGAGTGGAGGTCAAATGGACAAAATTAGTAAAATAATGATTTAACACAGAAAATGGACAAGCAATGCATAGGGAAATGAGGCCCTCATTTACTTTAGTCAATGGTTTGAGTTTAAGGGTGAGCAGAAGAAAGACTTAAAGACAGAGGTGCACAAGTCTGCCATGAGCATCCGGCCTTCAAGCAACTTGGTGAAGAAAACTTAGGCTCAAGAGCACTCTTGAACTCAAGTTTCAAACACTGAAATATGTCACAGCAGCATAATAATCAAACCTACATTATCATACGACTATAACAACTCGTCTGGATCTTCCATGCATGATCATTTCATCATAATGGAAAATAAGATAACAAAGGGAAAGTATTAGAACAGGTAACAACAACATTATAATCAAACCTACATTACAATACAACCATAACCCTCAACTGGATCCTCCATGCCCTAGTGTTTCAGTGAAGTTTATACAAAGAGATGAAAGAAATTGACTTCTATTAATGCGAAAGTCTCAAATATCATATAAAACCAGAGAACAACTATGTTATCAAATATTACAAAATAGGGAGCTTTGTTCAACCATTTGACCCCACAACAAAATCTTGAACTGATCTATTTATACTCAGATTAGTCCACAACTGCCAGGAGTGTGATCTGGCCATCCCCTTCAAAGCTTTTCGTCTGTTCAAATTTCTATCAGACTGTGTGTGTATCCTCCTGTCATATGCAAGCTCATATCAACATGGGTCTGCAAGAAAAAACCGTCCATCGTGGTACCCCGGGCTGTTAGTTCTGTCTCCACGGTCAGGCCCTTCATGCCTTCTATTTATGGAGTGAGTCAAGGTTTCAACCACTAGTCCTTCTTTTATTAACTGATTTCTCATCGATATCAGGATGAGGCTTAACACCTAAGGGGTTGCCACGAGATGCTCTTGGATTTGATGCTATATACACACGTGATTGTGGGGCCGTCAAAGGTGGTTTGGATCCACACTGCTTTTGATCCCACAATTCACCACCTCCTGCCACATAGCACTTTCTCTATACCACGGTTTTGATTGTGGGACCACTCAAGGATTTTAACACTCGAGAAAGTTGTGTCCCCGCAATGAAAGGTGGTCGTTGATCTAGTCGTGATCAACGATCTGGGCACACCTGCCAAATTTAGCGCCACCGCTAAATCTTATTCGTCCACCAATTTTAGGATCCATTAAAACCATGCATGGATATGGTGCTAATCTTGACGCTTGAACAAGAACACTTCTCAGAGGATGATCTCTTGCAACTGACGTGGCGGCCTGACGTCACTATGATGACATGTCGTGGATGGAGGGGTGACATGTGTCACTCGAAAATAGATTGAATACATGTCCAAAAGTGCTTGAAATGAGTGTCATGTGTTAGAGCTAGATGGATGCCACATGTCTCTAATAGATGAGCGCCACATGTCGGAACAGATGGGTGCCAAGTCTCTTCGACACTTCAGATTTTGGGAGATTTTGAATGAAAAGTATATATAACTCCTGGAGTGCCAAACTTGAGAATTGATTAGTGTGTTCTTATCACTAATTAAACCTGGATTAGGCCATTTTTATCATTTAAATATTTTGGGACTTCGGGGCTCCAGGCTTCAGAGGACTGTGTTTACTCTAGATGGAAACTCTTGGAGTGACACTCTCCCGGAGCTGACGTGGTGACCTGGCGTCACTGTGTTGATGTGTCAGGGAAAGGAGGGTGACACGCATCACTTGGAAACAAGTGGATGATATGTCCAAAGGTACCTGAACTGAGTGCCATGTGTCAGCGCCAGATGAACACGTGGCGAAAGAACTGAAACTCCGCAGCAAAAACACTTTGGGAATTTTGCAAACAAGGAGGGAGCGATAACACCGAAGCTCCGGAGTCCAAAGCAAATCTGAGCTGCTAGATCTGGGAGTACACGCGACAGAGATCCATGCACTCTACGGGAATGTGCTCCGGAGGAAACCAAAAAGAGAGGAGCCAAAACCCGTGAAACCTGAAATGGCGAAGCAAATCATGACCATATGTTGGAGATGGACACGCAGCAAAGATCTACGTACTCGGAAGCGAGGGGACAGAGGATTCGTTGACCAAGATTTTTCCAGAGTGCCAAAGATATATGAAGTTGAAACCCTGACCGTTGATGGCATAGACGTGCGTCAGAGATCTATGCACTACAAAAAAAGCATTTCATAGAAAATCGAGAGGAGAAGTGCCAAAACTCCCGAAACCCGGATTACTAAAGTAAATCATGATCGCCTGATGGAGAAGGATGTGTGGCGCCTGATCTTTAACTATGTGGCTTCTGTCTGGCACTAAACCTCGCACAACTTTATAATTCTGAATGCCCAAGGGTCACTAATCTAAACTTCACAGGGGATCTTTGTCACTGAAAACTTAACCTGCTTGTTTGTTTGCTTTGAGCCCGCAATAGATTTCTTTGAGTGTTGTGCTTTATGCTCATGGTTGCTTCCTGTGTAAATAAGGATTGGATGACTTGTTGTGGGCTCGGGAAAAAAAAATGACCAGTAATTTGAGACAAAACGATAATGAGTAATCGTCCTTCTTCGAGAAAAACATAAAATATTTGGGTCGGGACTTGGTCAGGCAATACACCAAGGGAAACCAGATCTTCAACAGAAGGAGGAAAATGAATTTATTAGTCAGAGGGGAAGATTCTAGGACTTGGTGGTGCAGAAGAGAGAGAGAGAGAGAGAGAGAGAGAGAGAGAGAGAGAGAGAGAGAGAGAGAGAGATGAGGCAAGGGTGTAGACTTAGGTATTAACAACAACACATACGACCCTTGACAACTTCATGTGATAACACCCCCTGAATGGGTTCCATGTAGAGGGAAAAGGTAGTGTCAGGCAACCTATCTTAGCAATTGTTCGTGCACTGCATATGCTTTCATTGCTAAAAACACTTTGCAGACATGTGTAATGCGGTTTGGTGAATTGCTAGATATCTACGATACCTCCAATGGGATCTCTTTGTTTTCACGGTTAGATGCCTCGAATTTCTCCAGCTTCTATAATTCCAACAAGAATGTGACTCTAGGTGACTGTGAAATGAAGTGCTTATGCAATTTATTCATCATTTTCCTACCTACATTTCTAGGTTGTATACTTTTTAAATCTCTATGGTACTATGCAAATTTTCAATCCTTTTATAGAGATTCAAGTGCATATTATTAGCACTATGTAGATTTTCTATCCTTTTATAGAGATTCAAGTGCATATTGTTATGCAAGTTTGGCAATTACATACACTCAGTACACTCAAGTACATGTTGTTATCACTGTGTAGATTTCTATCCTTGTATAGAAATTCAAGTGCATATTGTTATACAATATTGACAATTACATACAAAATTGCATGACGACTTTCTTTTTGTTTTTGTTGGTCTCTCTACGAGCTCCTTAGCGTCAGCCTCAACGTCTACGTAAAGAAGTAGCACAATTTATTTATTTATCAATGATTAATCTTTTTCCCTCTTGCATATATAATAATAACAATGAAAGCCAATGAAAATGTAACATAGATTTATTTATTCATTTAGATAAGGCACGTGTTGAACCATCACTTGTCAAGGGGAACAATGCCCCAACATAGTCAAGCTATAAATGGAGAAGAGTATTTGTCCATAATTTTTGTTGGTTATCCGCATAATTTAGTTTAAGGTGACTTGTGTTTTGTTGTCATTTATTTATTTACATCTGAACACCCACGTCGACTTTTCTTTAAATAGTGAGGGCGACAAGATGGTTAAATTATTGTTGTGTTTCATTTTCAAGCTATGTTGTTGAAAAAGTAATTTATCACTGCCATACAGAACATCGATCATAATGTAATATCCAGGATGCACAGGGATGAAAACTACAAACCCCAAAATTACAACATATCATATTGTTTGAGGCAAAGACTAATTACTTTGCAACTAATTCCCTTGTTTCTTAAGAAATTCCATGATGTTGATATCGTATCTAACTTCACAATGGTTAAACATAGGTTGAATACCTCAAGGAATATATTACTAGGCTTTAGAAACATGAGACTAGCACTAGTTAGATCGTAAATAAAAAAGCATGCATAGGTCCATTAGATTTATGTTAGGAAATTTGTTCAAAATGCCACCAAGATTCGAAATGACATTTTGTTGGGAGTCGAAGTTGCATTACCTTTGGCATAAGGAAAAAGTGTTGAACAAGATTTTTTAATAATAAGTAACATTCAAAATAAAACAAATGAGAAATCAAGTCAATATCAAAGCCAACGTAGTCAACCTTCAAACCTTGAATTAGAGGATGCCACATGGAGGGTCCTAAAAACATGGTTTGAATTTTGTGATAGTTTCGAGGAAAATTCCAAAAATTGTATGGTTCCTCGAATTTATTGGTTACCAAAAATTGACAAAGAAAATTGGTTGCCAAAAATTGACAAAGATAATGCTCCATTAAGACTCATAGTGAATACCATTCGTTCACCCACATACAAATTAGCGAAACGCCTTAAGTGTAATCTGATCTAAACACACTTCTCTAACTCCATTCGTAATCTGATCTAAACATACTTCTCTAACTCAATTCTACAAGTGTATGTGTGCTGTGCACAAAGACATGCCTAAACTATTTATCATATGGATGTGATCCAATGTTAATATGGATGGGTAAAGGCAAAAGTGTTTATAAAGGGTGTTGAGGTCAAAGGTCTTCTAAGAAAATAGACTAGTTTATATGTGGAGTGGAGTAAGTTACCATACATTCTCTATTAATTTTTTTATCTTGGGAATGGGTATATTAATTCTTTTATCTTGGGAAAGGGCATTGAAGCTCATTTTCTTACATGAATGTGGTGCATAATTGAAAACATGTCATAGGTATGAGGAGCACATGATCACATTCTTCTTCAAAATGTGAGGACATAATTGCCCTATAAGGGCGATTTTAATCAATAATCAAAAGTGAAAATAATTTAGATTTGTATTGAGTTCATCCTATTTCTCTAGAATGAACATATTTCCTTTAACTATAAAGAATCTTAACTTTTTTTCCAATAAAAATTCTCTCAAATTTATAAAGTGTATAAATTCATTTACATTTTTCAATTGTTGTGAGCAATTTGCCATCAAACATCGCCAAAAACGATAGGGCTCAAACAAAGACAAGTCCAAGCACGGAGGGAGGCAAGAGTAAATCCAGTCAAGAGAAACATTTACAGCGATGATGCAGTAGACAGTACAAATGATATGAAAACTGGCCTCCGGTCTACATCAGATGAAGACAGCCATCATCGCTCAAAAATGTTAATGGAGGAAATGGGGCTATCTACCCCATTTTCACTGTGGAAGACCGAGAGTCTTCCCACCACTCCATTTAGAGCTCTCTTCGAGAGGGCATCCGCCTCCCCATTGAGAGCTCGAGGTATGTGTTGGTAATTGATGACAGAGAACTTTTCGGAGAGAATCCTCGTGAGATGAAGCCAGCCCTCGATGTGGATTGAGTGTAAATTACACTTTTGCGTTATCCAGTCAATGATAACCCGGGAGTCTCCCAACACAAGAAGATGGTTGATTGACCATCTGGCTGCAAGAGTGAGGGAGACCCACAGTCCCAGGAGCTCTGCCTTCGTATTGGTTCCCCCTCCACAGTTTAGGAACCATTTGGTGACCCTCGCCTGGTGATGTTTGAAGGTGCCCCCTGCTCCGCAAACACTGCCATCCATCTGTGAAGCTCCGTCAAAACAAACAAGAGTATGGCCAGCCGTCAAA
>JZKD02S2040581.1:397329-421108 GCA_000966675.3 Picea glauca
TGAGGGATAGAGAGGCCTGATTCTGCAGTATTGGTGATGACTTCCTTGCCTCTGTATATCGGCAACAGTGTCGTAAGATCCGGAAGGGGGGCACTAGAAGTCGAGGGGATCAGACCGGAATGTGATAGTGAATCGGCATCCCCATCGGATTGGCTATAGCCAGGTAACACCTGTTGTGTGGCATCCGAATCCAAAGAATCTTAACTTAAGGTTGCATAACGAGTAAATTATTATAGTTAAAATAACTTAAAGTTGCATAAGGGATAAATTATTATAGTTAAAATAATAAAAATATAAAAAAGCTTAATTTAAAGTTGCATAAGAAGAATTATTATAATTAAAATAATAAAAATATGAATTATGAAAGGGATTAATATGTTTTCTCATATATATATATATATATATGAAATGAAAAGAAAAGAAAGTAATAAGTTAGAAATTTGTAAAAGGGTAGATTATTATAGTTAAGATAATGAAAATATTAATTATGAGAGGTATTGATATGTTTACTCACATTTATAGATATATGAAAAGAAAAGAAAGTAATAAGTTAAGAATGTTGTAGTCTAAGTATTTTATGTTTTGGTTATTTTTTGGTAATATTTTTAGGGGATATTTGTTTGAAATCCGGTCAAAAATTGTTGTATTTGCATATTTAAGTGGTTAATTCTGTGTAATCCCAGTGCTCCAAGGGTTTTTTCACACGGTTAATCTATTTATGCATTCAAAAATGCAATTTAAAGAACAAAAAAAATGTGATTCCATACAAATTTATGTCATCGAATTCCAATGAATGAAAAAAAAACATAAAACAATTAAACATCGTTAAAAATTTGGATATATATGGAAAACATATAATAATGAAAAGAAAAAAAGAAAAAAAAAAAACTAACTTAAGAATTTTCATATGTTGGGAAAACATATAATAAAATGGAAAAAATAGAAGTAAATGTCACTTAGTAGGTTAAGGGATATTAATTTATTATCTAAAAGAAGACAGTACAGGTATAAATGGGTGGTCATAAAGTGGGATTTGGAGTGTGGGTTGACATACTTGCATTTATTACACCTATCAGATAATATTCAAACTTTAGAGTTATAAAAGAGAAGGGGTAGACTTTAGAGTTATAAAAGAGAAGGGGTAGAGAAGAATGGAGAGCTTATGATGTGGGAACTTACTTTGAAAAATATCATAGAATTTATAGATATTGGGAGCATAGTTCACATAATTGATTACTAAGAATATAGTCATTTATACTTCATCGGTATCGTGGGCTTGAAGGGTCATGGATTTGAAGAGAATTTCTAAATTGGAAGGAGGTATTAGTTAGTCATTAGTTTTGGCAACTAAAGCACTTGTTGAGCAAAAGGAGTAGGCACTGGTTAAGTTTTCTTTGATCATTTTTAGATATTCTTCATGTCTATTAAATTAATGATTATTAGATTTTTCTTTTTAAATGTTTTTTCATTTAATTTAATTATTGTTCTTATGAAGTTGTACAACTATCATTGACCCATTTAATGTGGAAGAGTAATAATTACTTTTTAAATTATTTAAGATAGAAATTAAGTTATAAGGATAGTTATTACTTACATCATTGTAAAAAGAATTTCAATGTCATTTATGTTGCACGTATTTAGTACATCACATAAAGTTATAGTTGTACTTAGAGTTATGGAATCCTAATTTATTAATTACGTAAGACTGGTTTTGGAATTTAAAAGAATTTCAATATCATTTATGTTGCACATATTTAGAACATACCATAAAATTATAGTAGTACTTAGAATTAAGAAATCCTAATTTATAATTAAGCAAGATCGGTTTTAGAATCCAAATCTTATGGACATCTTCTTTTCAATGAATGTATGAGTATTCTATAAGATTTTATTTATTTTTTACAATGAATATATGAGTATTTTATAAGATTTATATTTTTTTTTATAATGAATGTATGAATATTCTATAAAATTTTATTTATTTTTCATAAAAGAGAAAATGGTTCTTATACACACAATTTAGGAAGATATTTCATATAAATAACTCAAACAATTTAGGAAGATATTTCATATAAATAACTCAAATAATTTAATGTTTCATAAAATGTCTTTCCATAGAGGGAATGGTTCTCATGAACACAACTTACAAAGATCTTATATATAAATAATTTAAACAATGTTTCGCCGAATGTTTACATTGTAAAAAATTGTCAAGTTTGCTTAAATATGGGAAACATTTCAAAGTTTGCTTTCTTGTAGTGAGATAATGTGGTCTTATTAGTCCCTGCCCTTCAGGTTGTAGGGACTATAGTAATCATATTTTCTAATGATATTAGTTTGGCACGGAAAGTGATGAGCTTAGATTGTTTTAAAGCTAAGTTTTGGTGAACTTATACATTTTTCACACTCTCATTTTATTTTTTAACGTAGGTTTGAAGTTTGAGGCCTTATTTGGCCTCTTCCTCTTCCTGAGGCACAACCCTGCATTGTCCATGGATTCCTTACTTTAAAGGACATATTTAGGTATTAATTTTTCCCAAGTGAAGTGATGCTAGAAATGAATCTAGCATTACTTATTGACATTAAATGTTTAAATGCTTGTTCCATGCATAAACCCATAAACCATATCTCATAGTGCATTTTCTCAACTGTCACGTACACAAGCATGCAAACTCTTCCACCTACACAAGCATGCAAACTCTGCCACCAGCATGTAAACGTGTTGGTTCAGTTCTATATTCTTTAGAAAAACACCTAGTCTATCTATGAAGACAAAGCTAATTGAACCAACACCTCCTATTTCTTCTTGCATTTTCTTTGGTTGTACAAGATAATAACTATTTATACATTAGACCTCTAAAAACTCATAGCTCAATAACTGGAGATGGTGACTCGGTGTTGTTGCTTTGTTGGTTGTACAAGCTGATAACTATCTATACAATAGAGCTCTGGAAAATAATAGAGAAACGACTAGAGATGGTGACTCGTTGTTGTTGCTTCATTGTTATTGCTGGATATTGAGACTCGATTATGTTTCTTGGTTGTTATTGCTTGGTGTAGCTAGAATCTTATCCATATGCATTTTCCACTACTTCTGGTCTAGATACACAGTGAGTATCAATTTTATTCATTAGAATGAAACAAATAAGTACAAAAATTTTGTGAAGATATTCAAGAAATGGCTTTGAATATCATTGATTTTGTTTCTTCAGTTATTGTTTTCACTTCCCCAAATTGTTCATTTTTGTTTAGAAATGTTCAAAAAGTGTTCAAGTTTGTTCAAGAAGACATCAAAGTTATACAAAGTTATATCTTTAAGTATAATATGTCCATACCTTGATTTTTTTATTTTTTCCTTGCAATTGAACAATTTGTGTAGATGATCGTTGTAGCTCTATTCCTGTAACGACCCCAAGTCGCTACGACTACATGCGATGCAATGCAAAAGAAATTTTTTTTTCTTAAGCAGGAAGGAAACAACGACAACAATTAATCACCACAACTTGACGATGAACACAACGCCCACAAATCAGGCAACAAACAACAACGACCCAGCATAGTGGAACATCATGCAACTGGACAAAACAAGCAAAATTGATTGGACAAATAAAATGACTAAGCTATGGGACAACATCAAGATCAACCAGACGCAACCAACATCAAATGACATAGGTAACTTGAACCTTCACGGCAAGCGAGGAACAAGCACAAACAAAATTTATAACACAAGTACCAACATCAATTACAACGAACATTACGCCCACATCAGGAAGCACATGACTCTAGCTAGGTTATCATTCGCTTCTATCAATCGGGGCGCCCAATGATCCCCTCATCAAGAATCATGTCGTCACAAGGCGGTAGGCCTGACAGTAACCAAGGCGCAACATAACATATTTAGACCAATAACCCAAGAAAAATCCTACTCACTAGGAGACCGAATTAACTGTCAGAAAAAAAAAACATGAAGACTATACCCAAGCACCCAATCGACAAGTCAACAAGACGCAAGGGAAATATTAGTACTATAACAATCATACATCACCTTAAATTCCAAATCAATCCTACATCAACATTGTTAATGGCACAAAGGAATCTAATCTTTAATCATTCATACCTCACATTAATGTTCTTAATCCACATAAGTCGTACATTCCTTAAACTGATCCTTCCTTACCATTTATGGAATAACTACTTGTTTTTTTTTTGCATTAAAAAGTGAACTAAAATATGCACTTAACATAATCAATACTAATCCTAGTGTAGTGAGGAATGTAAAGATGAATTACACCATGTTCACATAGTAAGAAGTATATTCTCTTATATGTACTAGTTATTCCATGGTGACGCTTGACTACATCAATCTGTACACATTAAAAATAATTATATTCAAAACAAATAGTTCATTGTAACTATTTTCCAATTCCAAATATCAGATAAGTATTTTCCTAAGGATGAATCCATTATAACCAGACAAATCATGTACATCTATTTAGCTTGTTGATTTAAAGTAAAAGGTGATTCTTATAAGAACTGTATTGTTAGCCAAAGAATGGGTTACGAATTATTTTCCCTCCAACTTTTCTATACATAAGAGGGGGCCAATTGTCTCCGAGAGTTTTTTTTTCATCCATGATTTATACCAATTGATAAAAGAATTTTCAGTTTCAATCAATAAATATAGTTGCTCAATTTAGTCAAAACATTCACTTAATAAATCTATCTATGAAACAGGTCTTTTAAAACTGAATTCACTATCTTTTAAAACTGAAACAAATATATCATTGTCTTTTAAACAATATAATTTGTTGTCTTTTAAAATTGGAACAAATATATCGTTGTCTTTTAAACAATATAATTAGTTGTCTTTTAAAACTGGAACAAATATATCGTTGTCTTTTAAACAATATAATTCGTTGTCTTTTAAAACTGGAACAAATATAATTCGATGTCCTTTAAAACTGAAACAAATATAATTCGTTGTGTAAATAACAACAAAGATCCATAATTAAGGAACAATAAAATCCATAACCAGAATGTTGTGTAAAAACCGGGTGAAAATCGTTGTGTAAAACACCAAGAAAAATGCCGAGGGGCGCTACCTGTGCTGGGTAAATCGCCAAGTAATTCGTTGTCTAATTACATTTAAAAAGAGAATTTAAAACTCTATAAAAATTTCATCTCTGCCAAGCGAATTCGTTGTGTTGTTACCTTTAAAAGGGAATTTAAAACTCGATGAAAATTACATCTCTGCCTGGCAAATTCTCTATCTAGATTTGTTGTGTTTAGAGCATATATATAGAGCATAAAAATCCATTGTCAGACATATGTATAGATTCGTTGTGTTTTATTATAAAAACAAACGCAGAGATTTTACCATTCCAAAACGCTGGGAATTATATAAAAAAATGCAGAGATTTACCATTCCAAACATTGGAAATCATCATTAAAAAAAACACAGAGTTTAATTAGATCTTAATCAATAAAAAACACAAAGTATAATCAGATTTTAATCAATCAAAGACGCAGAGTTTAATCAATCAAAAACAAAGATTTTAATTGGGGTTTAATCAACCAAAAATGCAGAGTTTAATGGGGGTTTAATCAATCAAAAACGCATAGTTTAATCAATCAAAAAAATGCAAAGAGACCTCCACAAATCGTGGAGAAAAATGCGTAGATTATTAATGCTATTCGCCGGAAAAAAAAAACACAGAGAGACCTGCACAATCGTGGAGAAAAATGCATGGATTATTAATGTTATTCGTTGGAAAAAAAATGCAGAGAGCAATAACTATGAGCTTTGAAGGGTGGTTTCGATGCGCCTAGCATGAATTCGTTGGGCTATCAACCACAAATCTTCACAGAGTATGGTAAACAATAAACGCAGAGCATCAAACGTAGAGAACCAAACAACTCTGATAATTAACGCAGAGAATCAATGCAACTCTGAGAATCAAACACAGAGAAACAAACGATGGTGGACTAGAGAGAATAAATGCCCAGGAGAGAATTCCTTGTTGGGAAGGGAATGATCCTATAGTTATTATCCATGCATAGGAAAGCAGGGAATTCGAATCTAAGTCTTAAACATCGGAGTGAAGACAAACGAGTCGGCTCCTGGCCAACTGCTCAGGCATAGACTAATAACTTAAAGGATCACGGAATAGAGGATAAAAACACAAATCTGCATCCATATCTTCTTTGTGGAGAAGCAAGTAATGAAATAAAAGCGCAATCAAGGAGTAAAGAAAACGTAGACAGGAGATACAAGAGCCAGGCAAGGTTTTTAATCTGGGGCTCATTCTTAGCCACGCGCAATAGACAATGACTCGGAAATAAAGGATACCGTGGATAGCAAGGGTTCATACTGAATGAATCAAGCAACAAGGGGATTATAATTACCGTAGAAACACATGTGCAAGGAAATCTCATGGAAATGAAATCTTCATCCCGGTGCAGTAAAGTAAACAAGTGTAATTTAAATTTTATTATAAGTAACAACTTCAACAAGCGTACCTTATCCAAATGAGAATGCTCTGAAGTTGTTGTCCCCTGTGCACTCCATCCAGCTCCCGCTTGCCAATCGATGTGACCTCACTGGTAACTCCCAGCCAACGCTAGGGGTACTCTTCTTCCCCCTGAGCCCCCTGAGCCACAAATGGGCCACACAGATAATACCAGAGAATGCTAGTACCCAACTCACCTCGCAAGGTCGAGCTACCACTCGTTACCCGAGCTGGGTATCCCAACTCCCACAAGAGAAAGTTCGGTCAAGATAAAATTTCAGCAGCGTAATGTTACGCAAGCCAAATGATGATCCATACTCCTCCTTCGCCATCCTTTTCATAGATTTTTCAAGTAATTTGTTTCCCAAAATTCCCATTAAATTCCTCTTTTATTTATTTAATTAGCAAAAACCTCCCCCGTACACTTGTCGTCCAATCCCCTAGTTGCATCGGAAAAATCAATTTTATTAATTAATTAAATTTGTCTATTTTTGCCACCCACCTAAAAGCGTTCCTAAAAACGCTCCTCAGTGTCCCATTATTCCCTTACAATTATTAAATGACTTACGCCTTACTTAATTCCTAGTTGAGTTCATAAATAGAAAGTTCTAAATGATAGATTCCTTACTAAGTTAGACATTCAACTTTTTCTTTAAGTTTCTCTTTTTCTTTAAGTTTCCTTTTTCTTTTAAGTTTCCCCCTTTTTCCTTTTTAACTAAAAATCAATTTAGCAAGTGTAGATAAAACAACCATTTTCCCTTTTAATAAATTTAATCCTCCATTATAATTTTGACTTTAATAAATAAGTTTGAATTTCTTACTCCCCTTCTTGTTACATGTTATTTTTTTTTATTTTTTTTGACCACGTGTTCTACTTAAACCTAGGTTTTAATTTTCACTAGGCTAGGCGAAAATTTTTAAGGGAAATTTTAGTTATTAATTTTTTACTCATACCACCATCTATTTTAAAGCCTACCAGATCCTAAGGAGGCATAGTTTTCTAGGCACTAGGTTTATTAACTTATCAGTGAAACTCACGACGTGCCCTTCAGGACGCACTACATGCTCCAAGGGTGTCACTTTCCTCTTTTCATTTTCTTTGTGTGGCATTCCCTTCAAGACGCACTATGTTCTCCAAGGGTGCCACTCGCCTCTTTCTGTTTTCTTTGTGCGATGTGCCCTTCAAGACGCACTATGTGCTCCAAGGGTGTCACTCGCCTCTTTCTATTTTCTTTGCGCGGCATGCCCTTCAAGACGCACTACATGCTCCAAGGGTGCCACTTGCCTCTTGACTGAATTTGGTAGACGTCAAACCCCTGGAGTCAATACTTCACTAGGTGATCTTGTGGGAGACTAAGGGCCTCTAAGGAATAATAACCATGCTTCATTGTGCACCCCTTAGAAACATCGTGAGTGACTTTCATAGTCTACCCTCACGGCATGGTGGGTCTTCTCAAACTAGGTAATCATTAACCTACAGTTCGAGCCACGACGGGAGTGCTAGTAGGTTGTGGCAGGGATGTTGCCACACCTCTCCCTCAATGTCTCTGGTTGTCATGCGTGACCCCTCTACTCCAAATGTGAGTATGGTCGGAAAGATATTGTCAACCTGCATCTATCAACGAATCATGTCAGGAATAATAAGCAATCATCATAACATCTAATCATATGTACATATGTCACATCAACAACATTCAAACCCTAACAATCCACTCCCTGACTTGATCCGGAGTCCAAGGGGTTTCATCGATGCCTCTTCATCCTCAATGTCCAAAGTCCTGCACACTCAGGAGAACCCAGTCAATAGCACATGTGTATGTAAATCCAACAAAATAACATATCATCAAATCCACAATATCTCATAATCATAATCAAAACAACCAATAGTATAATAACCCGGATCACTTGCACGCAAGTGTCCTCAAAGAATAAGTTCGCTCAGTGCGTGCAAGAGAAGGATGTTACATACAGCCCCTCTTGTTTTAAACTTTGTCTCGAAGTTTCACAGTTTATAAGTGCCAAAATAAAGTGTATCATAGTATCATAAGTCTATCTATCAAACAAAAATGGAAATTGGTAACGCATATCGTATGCGTCCTCCCAGGTCGTTGAGTGTGGACTATAGTTGTCCCACTGGACCTTGACCTAATATATTGTTTGACGTCGTAGCTGTCGAACGCAATGGTCCAGAATGCGAATTGGCTATGTTGTGAGCACACCTTCATTAGATACCTGCAAGGTACTCAAGTGAATAACATGTGTAGGATCACTAACATAATGTCTCAAAATAGATACGTGAAAAGCATCATGCATACACCTCAAAGAATTAGGAAAGGCTAGTCGATAGGCCATAGGCCCCTTCCATTCCATAATCTCGAAAGGTCCCACAAACCTAGGAGAGAGTTTATCACCCTTTCCAAACTTGATCGAACTCTTATGCGGTTTCACCCGCAAGAAGACTCGATTGCTAACTTCATAACTACAATCGACACAATGTGCATCGGCATAACTCTTATGTTGATCCTGCGCTTCCTTGACCCTTTCTCTTATTGTTTGGATTTGATATTTCATTTCTTGGATCGCTTCCAGTCCCACCAGGACCCTATCCTCAAGCCGATCCCAACTCAAAGGCGTCCAACAGGGTCGCCCATAAAGAAACTCGAAAGGCGCCATCTTAATGGTGCTTTGATAATTGTTGTTATATGCAAATTCTACCAGTGACAATAATTCTTCCCAACGCTTATATTGGTCCATAACGTACATGCTCAATATATCCTCCAAGATTTGGTTTGTTCGTTCGGTCTGCCCGTTTGTCTCTGGGTGATACGCGGTACTAAAGTTAAGTTGGTTCCCAAGGCCTCTTGGAAACTAGTCCAAAATCATCCAGTAAACATCGATCCTCAATCTGATATAATCATCTTAGGCACGCCATGCAGCATCACAATATCACTGATGAAAACTCTATCTATGTCAGGTGTCTGATACGTCGTACGCACAGCAATAAAATGAGCACTCTTCGTCAGAGTGTTGAATACCACAAAAATCGAGTCGTGTCTCCTTCCCATCAGTGGAAATTCAACAATGAAATCCATCGAAATGACCTCCCATTTCGATTCTAAAATGGCATGTGGTTGTAGTAGTCCTGTTAGATGTCTATGTTCAACTTCACCTGCTGACATTCTAAACATCTTGCCACGTAGTTGAGTATGTTTGCCTTTATTCCTTTCCAGAAGAATAAGGGTTTAAGGTCTTCCCTCATCTTCATGACTCCTGGGTGAGCCATGTACACTGCTTTGTGAGCCTCGTTTAGGATCAAACTCCTCAACTCGTCGTTGGGCAGTACGTAAATTCGACTTTTAAATATCAATAATCCATCATTTTCCATAGTAAATCTTTCAAATTTTGGTACCATCATTGTGTTTTGTCTGATAAAATCCTTGACCTCTTTGTACTAGTCATCGTTGCGTTGTAAAGTTAGAATCTTTTCATGTAGATTCGTCTGAAGAGGCATCATCGAAAATATGTGTGGTCTCCGACTCAACGCATCCGCCACTCTGTTCACTATTCATTTTATGTAAGTAATCTCGAAATCGTACTCGTTAAGCAATTATGACCAACGTCGTTGTCACTTGTTCAAGTCGCTTTGCGTAAAGATGTGTTATAGTCCAAAGTGGTCCATTTTTAGTTCAAATTTTCGTCCAATAAGGCAGTGTCTCCAAACTCTCAAGGCATAAACAATGGCTAACAACTCCAAATCGTGTGTTGCATAGTTCTCCTCATGCCGTGTCAACTTTATCAAGATGTAAGCGATCACTCGATCATCTTGCATCAAGACTCAGCCTAAGCCTTCCTTGGATGCGTCAGTGCATACCAGGAAGTCTGCATCCATGTCAAGGACCTTTAGTATCGGTGTTGTTGTCAACAACTCCTTGAGCCTCCAAAATGCTTCCATGCATTTCTCGGTCCAAACAAACTTCTTGTTCTTCTTCTACAATTTTGTAATCATATTTGCTATCTCTGAAAAACCCTCGACGAACCATCGATAGTATCCCGCTAAACCCATGAAGCTACGCACTTCCGGGACATTCGTCAATGCATGCCATTCCATAATAGCCTCGACCTTTGTTGGATCCACAACGATACCTTCATCAGATATGACATGCCCTAAGTAATGAATCTTCTATTGATAAAATGAGCATTTGGACAACTTCCTATACAATTTGTTCTCTCGTAGACACTTTAGTACCAAGCGCAAGTGCTCTTCATGCTCCTCCATCGTCTGAGAGTAAATCAAAATATCGTCAATGAATACTTGGACAAATTTTTCCAAGTATTCACATAACACCCCATTCATCAAACTCATAAATACCCTTGGGGCGTTCATCAGTCCAAACGGTAAAACAGTAAACTCATAATGTCCAAACCTCGTCTTAAAGGTTGTCTTAGGGATGTCGTCCTCCTTGATCCGTAACTGGTGATACCCTGATCTCAAGTCTATCTTTGAAAACACCATCGCGACTTTCATCTGATCAAATAGATCATCATTACTTGGCAACAGATATTGATTCCTGATCATTTCCTTGTTCAATTGATGATAGTCAATGCAGAGTCTCCACGACCCATCCTTCTTCTGTATGAAGATAACAGGCGCACCCCACGGTGACACACTCGGATGTATAATTCCTAGGTCCAGCAACTCCTTCAATTTCATTTTCAACTCCTGTAACTCTAGGGTCGACATCCAATAAGGAGTTCGTGCAATCGGTTCAATCCTCGGTTTTAGGTCTATGGTAAATTCCAATTCCCTCTCTGGCGGCATCCCGGGTAACCCCTCAAGGAATACATACGCAAACTCTCTCACCACCGGAAGGTGTTCTAGACCTTCTGCTACTCCCTTCTCGTTTAACGCAAGGATCGCATAAAGCTTACATCCCTTGCGCATGTTCTTCCGTAGCTGCAGGGAAGAGATGAACCTCAGGGAAACTCCCTAGTTTCAACCTACAATCACACGTCTATGTCCCTCATCATTGACCAAGCTCAATTGTTTCTTCTAAGAGTTGAGTATCGCCTCAAGTGTCCTCAAAGAATAAGTTTTCTCAATGTGCGCAAGAGTGGGATGTTACAATTCCTTTGCCTAAGATATGGTTTAGCTACCTTCAATGTTGAACAAGTAGCAGTAGCAATAGCAACATGAGAAGCAGTTCCTTGCAGCCTTGTGTCAATCACATCAAATCTGCAAAGACTCGGGTTATTAGCTGGACTATTTTTTTTGTTGCAATGCTATAGTATCTCTTGTATTAAATCTTATTGACACTATGCCTCTTTTGCTTCACTAGATTCCCAAAACATTATCTCTTGTATTAAATCTTATTGACACTATGCCTTTGTTGCTTCACCATATTCTCAGACTTCCTCTTTGGTACAAGGAATTTTTTTGTACTATATTCATCCCAATCATGACCATGACCTCTCGTCTTGTTCAGAAAAGGTATTCTTTGTTCTTCTTTGCCCCATATCCCATACTTACTTGAAGCATGACCTATCGTTCATAAAATATATTCTATGTTCTTCTTTGCTCCATATCCCATATAGAGGATCCCTCTGACCTGCAAATTTTCAATCCAGTCATTGAAATGGATGGATTTCTTCCCAAGCCCCCCTAGATAGAGTTGTTGGAAAACAAAGGGGGAAAAAGGGATATGATGAAGCTCATCACTAACGAATCTCCATTCAATCCAACTAAAGAGAAAGAGACATTCTAAGTCCCGAAGTGTTTCATTGATTTATAAAGTGCTAACGCTACCCGTGATTAAATCCTATAAATAAATATCACAATTGGATAAATTTGGTAATTGAGTCAATCAAAGAGCACCCGAAGCAAGCAAGGTTATAAGGTTATGACACAGGCATGTACTCCTTTATCCTGAAAGCTAGGGACTTCAACTCTTTGTAGTTAGACTGGTCTAACTGAACTCGATGTAGTGAGACTGGTCGTACCTTTTGCGACTTGCAATGAGAGGAGGTAGTGACAAACATTTTTTTGAAAGCTTCCAATTACTTTTACAACGATCTTCATAATGGAAGAGAGCCCAACTAGAGATATTATTGTGCAGAGAAAAGAAAGAAGAATAATTGTCATGATTTCACTCATTATCGTTGTAACTACTTCTAATAGCTAGAGAAGATGCACTTTAGCTGAAAGCTACTTAATATGTAGTCTCCATTCCTTTTTAATATGAAATATGAAAACAGAAACTATCTCTCTATGAAGTCCTATTTAAACTATCTTGCTATTGATTGGGTGCCTACCTCTCTATTAGAGTAGAGGCCCATGCACTCCACCTTAGAGTGAAAGCCAATAGAACCTATTTCACATAGGTCTGGTAATCTCATTCATGCAGGTAGGTCCAGTTTGAGGTGCACCCAGAGAGGAGAAAAGGATTAGATGCTCGTCGAGTTCTTTAGTTTTTGGCCAACGGGATAACTCGACAACATTTTTGTTTTATGTGAACGTGTATCTAGAGATAGGCCTTGAATCATAGCCTAAAATAATATTCGTTAATAGGTCCACTATAGGTAAATTATTAATTATGTCCTCTAATATCGTTCCTCCCTCATTAATCTTATAGACACGATATAAAACAGACCAAATTTTGCAGAGTTTGTGGCTGAACGTAAGCTAAAAAAAATGTTTGAAAATAATTTCAGATCTAGCTCCATCTTTCACTCCAATTGAAAACAAAACTTAGAAGAGAGTGCTTGTTGGCCATAATACCAAGAATTTGGGACAAAGCTAGTAATTGCTTTTCATGGTGAAGGAATCTTTATTTCTTCTCCAACCTTACTGTGTTGTACCTTACTTGGTAGCCATCCTATGCATAACTTGATAGAGAGACTACGAAAGCTAGTCTGCAATAACCAGGCGATCGTGCATGGAAGTTGGGTGAGTACTTTGGAGTTTGGTTTATCCTTAGCGCTCTTAACAGACGGAAGATCAAACCCAAGTGAGTGTATTTCATGTAAACCAGATGGAGTTGATGCATAGGCATCATGCATGCAAAACCAGGTGGAAGTTGATGCACAACTATCCATGAACTTTTTCCAAATCTCCAAATCAAGTTCACGTCCGTATATTGAAACATGTGGCATGTTTCACCAAAGCTGGTTGGAAAGCCAAAGTTATTGGCATATGTCTTGTTCACTAGTCTCATAGACTTGTTCTTATTAAAGTTCTGTTGGATTTCGAAATTGGGATGTTGTATGATAGGAACGAGGTCTACTAGCAACTTAACTGTCATCCCTATGTACAATCCTTGATTCTTGGTCGATTTGTAACCACTGAATGTGAGTCTGGAACGCGAGAATAAAGGGGGTCGATATTTATATTTTATTTTTACCTACAATAATTTTAATAAATGTTTGTCATTTTCTTGTTTTGGGTTAAAGGCATATTGTTCTGGGTTCAAGGTGTGTTCGGACAACTGTAGTTTTCTCTTTTAAGGAACCCTGAAGCCAAGATGTAAAAGAGTACATAATATGGAATGGTGCTCGACACACCAGCGTACTTGATGCCTTGAAACCCTCAATATCATCTTAAACGCTAATTAAGTAGCGATATTATGGATCATTTGTGAGTCGATCACATGCGAGTGTTGTAAACGTTCTGCAACATCCATTGACTTATTGCCAATCATGGAATGTGGTTGATTCACATTGTAGTGACCAACCTGGAAGTAAAGATCTTCATGATTCTTCATTGAACGAATGGACATGGTAGGGTTCAGTAACCAAGTGGAACTTAATCTTTGAAAACGTAGTGATTGAAATCCTTTTGTATTTATTGATTTATCGCCAGCAAACTTGTTCAATCGCTTTCACTACCTATGTTTTTTGTTGTTCAAGTGTTCACATGAAGCTTAAAAGATTTAGGGCACACCCACTTGGCCCATTGCAAATCACCACCTTTGGGAGCATATGTTCGTTATTTGCGAGGCTCAATCCCACAACCTGTGCAGTTGACAGATTCCTTAGGTAAAAAATTGGAAGCTTAATAAAATTTTATGTTTCCTGACAACCATTTAGGCGTAGGGAGGGCGTATTTAAGGTGTGTACTCATAATCTTAGATTATTAAACCACCAAAATTTTACATTCGCCCCATTCTTTGAATTTTGAAGTTATACTGCCCACGCCTTCCTTTAATTCCAAGTTAGGGTTTTTCTCCCATGGAAAATATTTTCACATTAACTTTGTGAATTATATAGCCAAATGCTTCAAAAGTCTGCCACATGGTGTAAATTAGCATCTCCCCATCTCAGCTTCCGGAAATATTATCAGTGTTAAACTCCATTTAAAATATTATTTGTGCTTGAGTTTGGTTTTGAGAATCTGTTGGTCAATTGATGAGAATGAACGGCCATTGGTGTTAGGACTACCAGCTTAACTTCGTTTTTTACACAAGCACATTCTGTTAGCACTGACTTATTTTGGTGTCTATGCGAATTTATGTAGAAATATTTATAATGTTTAGAAGGTTTGGATAACGTAAACGCTCGCAGGTAATAGGTCGAAGTTCAAAAAGAAAACATGGTTATTAAATTCCATTTGGTTTTCTCATCTTAGTGAATGAGGTTATTAAAAGTTGGTTGATAACAAAGAAAACCCACATACATGGCTATTTTTCACTATATTGACGTCCATACAAAGTATTTTTTAATGGCTCTACGCAAAGCAACGTATGTGCACAAATTTCAATAGGTGAAATTTATTAATGATTATTTAAATTACATCTCTATTTAATATATTCAAATTTTTCTACCATTTTATAAGTTTTTGTGTGGTGACAAAGCAAAACAACAAAGTCCTTTACCTTCTGGGCAGGGACTTCTCCCTTGTTTGAGTAGCAAACATTCCAAAAGGGCTCCTTCTTTTAATTTTTAAAGTTAATTTTTTTTCTTCCTTCTTGTAGTGAGATCATGTGGTCTTATTTTATTTTATTAGCAACATTCCAAAAGGGGTTCCTCTTTTAATTTTTAAAGTTAATCTTTTTAAATGAAAGTAAAATTTAAGTTACAAGGTAACTTAGGTTTAAATACAAATAAAAAAAAAAGCATAAATATATCAAATTACACTCTTTTAATTTTTAAAGATAATTTTTTAAATGAAACTAAAATTTAAATTACAAGGTAACTTAGGTTTAAATACAAATAAAAAGGAAAAGCATAAGTATATCAAATTACACCTATGTAATATTTAAGGATAATTGTTACTAGGAAATTACTTATCAAATTTTGAATAAATTATCATTCGATTAAATCCTTTAAAATAAACTTGTTTAAATACACCTTTTAATGTTATCATGAATAAACTAAGTAACGGATTTTTTTTATTTCAATATCCAAATCAAATTGTGTTGTCGAAAATCATTTTCAACAATAAAATAAAATAATGTTTTCAATAACTCTATTATTATTTAATATATTATCACAATAATGATGTAAAAAAACGAATTCAATTTTGGACCCAATCAACGACACACAAATACTAAAATTAATGTCAATTAAATGAAATACATCCCATTTCAATAGGTCATTGAGGAAGAAGCGTTTTTTAAGACTCTATTTTCATGAGAAATCACTAAAAGCTTAGCGTTTCCTTGTGAGTATTTCTCTTTAATATTAATCATATTGATTTCATATTTGTATAGTGTAGCGGCTTATCACATTTTAGCAAGCAATGAGCCTTTGTGGTAACAATTTGATTTACTACATGGATTGTGAGTAAACACCTTAAGCAAATCATAGTTTATATTGTTCCAAATCCTTGCTACATAGATACAATTTAGCTACACAAAAAGAAAATACTTTCAAAAGTCTAATTAACATTATTTTTAATACATTTAATTTCTGAAATCAAATGTTTTTAGAAGTTTATTTGATATTATTTTTTATACAGTTTCTGAGGTGTAGAATAGACGGTGACGGAGTGTTCTGTTGAGGCACTTCATGATGTGAAGTCATCGGTTTGAAACCTGTGTGGACACCAAAAATCCAGCCATGTTAAGGGTTAGTGTGACTCATGCTGGGTATGATCTTCGAGTGATTTTGACGGCTTAGATGCTTCTGAGTCATGGTTTCTTAAGCCACGGGCTAGTCCCGCAAGTCACGAACAAACTAGCAAACAAAAAAAGATATTACTTTTAATACATTTAGCCACTAAAACATGAGGATCAATGGATCAATGATTACAAAAAAACAATTTTTAATTGTTTTTATAGACACACTTTATGAAATATTCAAAGAAAAAATATTTCTTTCATAAATCCTCAAGACCAAGTGTGATCCGGATTTAGGAGCGGAACGAACTGATTAATAGACTGAATACAATAAACACAGAGATATGAAGAACAACACAAATATCTAGTGAACAATATCTTCTATTGAATAAATGAAATAGGTTGAAACTGTAATACTGCAAAACTGAAACACTTGCTCGAATGGTGGTAGTAATATCTGAGAAAAGATGTGGTTGCTACGCGCATACGTCTGAGAAGAATGATTATAATGAGGCTCCATAGGCCTTTTTAACATTACTTATGAATGTCAAAACCCTAGACATCCAAAAACCTAACCCTAGGAGATGAAACGCCAAAAGTTATGTGGGCCCCTATGGGTAAGTTGGTACCTCAGCTTCTTGGGGTCGTAACTTTTTCATACGACCTTCGTTTTTGGCGCGTGATAGCCCATTGGAAATTTATTTTCAAGAACTACACATTATGTCATCTAACTTTGACTGCATGTACAGTTTGACTGTGGCGAGCCAAAAAAAACATTGTTTAGGGCCCCAAAACAGCCCCGGAAGTACAACAAGATGTGTTGACAACAGAACATACAAAATAAGCCAGTTGGATTAAGTGGGGGGCCACCAGTATCCACTTGGAAGATGTGTAGGGATTCAAACAGTCCTAGAAGTGTACAACCCACAATTACAAAGAAGTACAAAAGAATGTGTTGAACTAAAAATTGTCAAGAGGAGCCAGTTGGAATAGGTGGGTGGCCACAAATATCCACCTGGATCAAAGTGGATGTGAAAAAAATTATAAGGGAAAACCTACACTTTGATACAATACATAAAGTAATGTTGCCTTTCAAGATTTTTTTTATGGAATGAAGTTAAAAATATATATATTATTATTAATATTTTATTTTAAAAAAAAATATTGAAAGAAGTAAGGTGTATTTTACAACTCATTGTAAAAGAAACACGTAATATCTATACTTATAGATTAAAATGGAAAAACAAATTAAAAATCAGAAAATAATGTGTTTTCAAATATCCAACGTTAACACACACACACACACATATATATATATACCTTGTTTGGTCGATCGACTCAACTACCTAGTCGACTACAACCTTTGGTCGACTTACTCTATTACATTGTTCCACTATTTAACCTAGTCAACTTAGTTGACTAGGATCCTCCAACATCTTCCCCGACCTCAAAGACTTCTTTATCCCAAAAAAGGTAGGAGATGGGCATAAAAAAAATTGAAAAATGGGAATCTTCACTTATGGTTGATCTATTTGTATATTGTTGGTCTTTGTTGACTTTGTTGTATGCAACAAATAATTCACTAAACTACTAGGGTTGAAGAACTCAAATATTGGTCAAGGAGGTTGCAGAGACGAGTGTACAACACCTACGGTAGTGTTTCTTTAACCACATATGTGTATACTTTGTAAATATGTGGAGCAAGTTGCACAAGTCAACTTTCAAAATACTCCCATTCTTCCACAGTCTGCTCTGTTGTAATATTCAAAATTTTCATTTCCACCAAATAACTCATCTTGTCCTAAATTGAGGTATCATGTATTGTAGTTAGGTCAGGATTATACTATTCTTACATATTGTGAACTTGCCAATGGGCATACCAAATGTGGTTTGTTTCCCTAGTAGCTTCCATCTATACAGTTTTCCCCTACTAAAACCACTCTTTCTCTCCTGCCTAAAGCTCCTCTTCAATTTAATGTTCATGTTTCATCTATGACCCCAATGTATCCCAACTTCTAGCATCAACTCCAACCTTTCATTGATTATCCAATTCCATAATTAATGTGTATGTTACCTTTAATTTGTCACGGATATTGGCATATTAAGTCAGCCAATTTTTCAAGACAATATTGATCATAGTAGCAATAGATTTTGCATCATGTAGCTATTGCTTGATTTCTTCAAAAAAATTATATTCACTATTCAAAATTGCTCCACCCTAGTGAACCTTCAACTACTAATTCTCAACTAAAATGTTTTGTTGTTAGTTGATCAAGTTTTTCAAGTAGTCAACAAGGTTAGTCGGTGGGTCCACTAATTTCACCCCTAATTCTCGCTCTACCTTAGCTCTACATATTTTCCACACATTTTCTTCTTTTGACTCTCTTTTCTCCAGTTTCTTGGTTGACCTACTCCATATTTTGTTTCTTTCTTTGTTGACTACTTTATAAAGATCCTGGATTTCTAAGTCAGACTAATTTTTTGGGTCAAAGTCCACTACTACTTTCCCTTCTTGTTTATTCTTCAAACTAAATGTGGTGAAGAACCTTATCGTTTTTTCTTTTTCACTTTCTCCTACTCAAAATCCATGTTATTTTGTTTCTCTTTTTATGCTTGTCCCACATTCAACTATGTTAGATCAGTGACCTGATGAGTAGCCTATGTTTTTTCTAGAACTTACGTTAGTTATTGTCATGTTTGTGATTCCTTATCTGTGATTTATTGCTTCTCCTCTATCGGTTTTTGAATCAAATCTTGTTGTTGTTCATTTATTGGTTGTTCATGGTCACTTTTATGTTCCTCATCCTTGGTTCTAACATTCTTAATATGGTTGTTGTCACCACACATGGTTTTACCCCTCTCATCATTAGTGGCATGTTTTTAGTTAGGTCAACCACATGAATATAGCTATGTTCTACTCTATTGCTTTTTAAGTTATCTAATTTTCAACTTTTTGTCTCTCTAGGAATTCTCCTTCAATTTTTTCTATGCTCCCCTCATTTGTATTTATAGTTGATTTCTCCATTTTAATGTGCTAGTCACTTGTGTGGTTGTCTAGTCAATGGTGCAATTCATTATTTCACATAATAACTATTATCCATGCAGTTGATTTCGAATTTTAGTGTGATCAATCAGTCTTCCTTCAACTTTTTTCCTTCAACCAATAGATCATCATTCAAGTTTCTCCCTCTTTTATTTTCAACCCGTTATTTTAAGTCAAATTTCCTATCACTTTTCTTCCATATTTATTTAGTATTTTAACCTTTGATTAAGATTTGTCTTTGTCTTTGATGATGAATCTTCCCTTTTGTGGTAGCTTCCTTTTTTTTCTTCTTTCATATGAATCTCTTTGATGTTGGTCCCCTTATTAATGACTCGGTACTCTATTGCAACCTTCATCATTTCACCTGTGATCCCAATTGACTATCATGATAATTGGGCATCCTTATTATTGTTGGTTGTAGTGGTTAATTTTCATTGTTTTAAATTCCCATATGTCGATAGATATTCACCCAAATTTCCCTGACTGGCCACTTTATTCGTTACTTCTAATATTGTGGATGGTAGCTCTTCAATCGGGCACCATTGATTACCTTGTTTAGCAACTTCCCTTTGAGAGTTCTCAATTGAACAACTCCATTTTCCCTTATATATTCTATTACATAAGGACCCATCCATGTTGTTTCTAATTTCCTTAAATTCCCTTTTATTCTACTAGCACATAGCATTACAAGGTCTCCAATATATGTTTCTTTTTTCCTCAAATTCCTATCATGCCAAGCCTTTTATTGTTGTTTTTGAACTTCTTGATGGTGAAGTGTTTTCATCCTTTCTTCCTCAAGTTTATGAAGTTGGTGTAGTCAATACTCCCTAGATTTTGGTGAGTCAAATGTTAGCATTGTATCTACCATGTCAGCATTAGCTCTGAAGTGTAGTGGGACTGTTTCCTCCCATCCATAGACCATTTTAAATGGTGTCTAACCAGTTGATATTTTATAAATGGTTCTATATTACCATAAGACAATAGGAACTTTGTCATTCCAATCATCTTTGTCAACTTCACACTTTCTAATGAGTCCTTTGCTATGTTTTATTGAATTGCTCCATTGCTTTGTTTGGTTGTGGGTGTTAAGGGGAACTCTTTTTATGGTCAATCAAGAAATCCTTCATCAATACTTCTATGTTTACTTGTGATCCAAAATTGACCACAATCTATGAAACAAAACAAATTTCAATTTCTAGGTTGACTTGAGGATCATAATCATCAACAATTCTCTCTTCTTGATTCAACAGGCACAAGTTTTAATAACTTTATCACCATCCTTACAATTTTTCAAGATGTCCACTAGCTCCAACACCCTTGCAACCAATTATTCTTCAGTTAAAAGATCTATAAATTCTTCCAGCATGGCATTTCTATACTTCTTTCAATTCATATATCTGGATTCTTCCAACTCTTCCTCTTCATCCATACTTTGAACTATACCCCTAATATTGCTCATAGTTTCACTTTTTTATGTGGATCGAGGTATGCTACTTTATATTTTCTTCAAGGACCTTGATAGGATATCTATTATTATTCTCCCCTCTTTGTTCTCGGCATGGTGACCACATACAAATTCTTGGAGTTTAATGCTTTATGATTTGGTACACTCTGTATGAGATTAATATTCCTCCTATTCATTATATTTTCAATAATTATTGGAAAATATTCCAGTGAATGGTCTCCTACTCCAGACTTGGTACAAAATTTCAAATCTGTTATGTCTTTCCACGGACAATAAATACTTATATGATCTTTTTTATCACATACAAAGCACGTTTTTCTAGTATATTTTACTCAACCTCCATATCGTTCTTGATAGCCACCTCATCCTTGATGTTCTCCATTGTTGCTTCCTCTTTATTGACTTTGGTTTTGATTTGTAGCCTAGGCATGATATACAATTCAATAGTTAGGTTTATTCCAACCTTTGTGCTAGCATTCCAATGTATTATATGTAAGTTCTTCACAAATGGAACGCCATTTGGGATTATCATTCTTTAAGTTGAGTGGGCAATCTTTTGCAGTATGGTTCACTATATCTTGACAAATTTCATAGTAATAGTCAACTTGGACTATTCTAACATCCTAGCTTCTATCAGTCGAATCTCTATATTTGTGTTTGTCTTTTGTATGACCTTCATTCATACATAGGGTACACCACAAATATGATCTCCTCATTGTGATTTCTAGCAATGATCTCTACATCATATATAATTTTTCCTCTGATCTAAAAAAATGAAGAAGACTTGTATTCTTGAAAATATTTGCAAGTTAAATTTTATGTGTTAAAATGCAAATGGATCAACTTTGCAACACAACTTTAATAGGATTTACTCATTCAAGATGCATATAAACAGCAGAAAAATCAGTGAACAGAAAACACATAACACAGCAAATGATAAAGGAGTTCACCCCTCTCTTGGGCTACATCTCCTGGTCCAGCTTCCAATGGATCATTTGTATTATTTGTTCAAAGTGATCAAAAATGTGCTTTACAATGCTCAAAATGCCAAATAGACTGCTCCAATTGCTTAAGAACGTCCAAAAACCCCTAGCTGGTCTTTTTCGGCACCTCGTTTGGCCAAAAATTGAAGAAGATAGGCTTCCTGGAAGTCCCCCCTTCAAGCTTGCTATCTCTGCATCTACAAAACGCGCCCTTTGTTGGCTCAACCTAGCCCACACACATATTTAAGCGTAAAAACTTAGCACCGGGCACAACCGTGTGAACCGTGCAAACTGTAGGACGATTATGGGCGCACCTAGCCCCTAACCGTCAAGGGCAAGGTCATATGACCCATGTGACCGCGCGTTTAAAAATAAGAGCCAAGAGTTTACATAACCATTTGAACCAAATTTAAACCAAACGCATACCCGCACACGCGTCACACTATAACAATGGTCATATGTCAATGCATATGTGACCGCGGGCTATGTTAAAACATATACGCGTGCTCGTGGTCATATTACAACACATACGATCGGGGTTTAGTTTTGAAAGTGCGCGCAAAGGTTTTAAACCGTGGCCATATTACAATATAACATAACCACGGGCTGGGGCTAGGCCCCAGCCCGACCCCCCGCCCAAACATACAACATTTCAATTCAAATAAAATACGCACCATATAGTGTTAAGAAACACTATGGTGGCGCGTTGGTTGGTGGTCTTTGCCAAAGCTTTGCACGCGAGTGGAGGTCACAGAGTCGAATCCGGTGGACTCCAAATAAATTTTAAACCACTAAATAGGGGACACATGGCGGCCATTGATTGGGCCATGTGTCGCCATTCCATTCGCTACAAATAAGCCATGTCACCTGCCAACTGTGCAAATAGCGGCCTGCCACGTGTCGTACGACCTACCACGTCAGCGTCCGTACGGACTGTACAGTCGGCACCTCTTTTTTTACATGTTTGTCATTTTGAACAGAATGTGATATCTCTCGCTCATGACATCCGTTTGAACCTGAAGGAATTGTGTTGGGTTCGTAACAATGAGGCCTATGCTCCCGTTCGATTTGAAGCGATTCCTAGCACTTTGAATTTTTGAGCAAAATTTGATCCCCTGATCACACCTCCCCATTGGAAAGCTTTTGGACCTCCAAAAGACTATTTTCAGTCTATCTGAAGATGAGGGTATATCTCCCTCACCTTTCCAACCTCAATCCACTTGACTTTGCTTGGATTTGTACCTTTAAGACCAACTCGAAGATACTCCACATTTCCTCGTTTTGAAGTTCGCATTCTCTTGTCAAGGATGGTGTCTTCATGCAGTTTTGTAAGATATTCTGGGGAAAAATCATCTATAGAAGGAATCTGAACATGCTCTCCTTGATCA
The DNA here is from genome assembly GCA_000966675.3 of Picea glauca. Lineage (NCBI taxonomy): Eukaryota > Viridiplantae > Streptophyta > Pinopsida > Pinales > Pinaceae > Picea > Picea glauca. The sequence continues at coordinate 420,770 of JZKD02S2040581.1, forward strand.
TCAATCAAAGGAGGCTCATACAATTTTTAATTCTCAACATTAACAACTGCATACATTTGCATATAAGGAGGCAAATCTAAACGAAAGGCATTGTTACCAATCCTGTCGATAATCTTGAAAGGACCATATTGAATCGGTTTCAATTTTTTACCTTCTCCTTTAAGCCCCTCCTTACTGATGTAAAGCCAAACTTCATCTCCAACTTGGAAACTGCGATCAACACGATGCTTGTCATGTCTCATCTTGTACTTGGCTTGACTCTTTTCCAACTGCTCTTGCACCATTTGATGTATCGACTGAATTTGTTCAATGAACTTTTTTGCCCTATCAATGTCATAT
>JZKD02S2040581.1:422918-436957 GCA_000966675.3 Picea glauca
ACAATACACCTCAATCTGACGAATCCAATTATCTAATTTCTCAGCATTTACTTCTCCATTGTATATTGGCAATTCAAATTTAATATCAAGCTTTAATGAAGGAATTTGTGAAGGATTTTTACCATGTCCCTTTGGAGAGTTCGGAAGAGGTCTTGAATTAGTAGAAGAAGAAGAATAAGATGGAGGAGAGGGTGGTGGCGAAGCACCATTCCCTCCATTTCCATTTGGAGTTTTATCACCACTGTCTCCCTTATGCTTTGAAGGGTTGGAGCCTTCACCTTGCAACCTTGTATTCCTTTCCATCAAGATCTTCATCATCTCTCTCATTCCCATGACAGCCTTTCTGAGATCTTCATCTTTTGCAGGAACATGTTCATGACTCTCTTCATGAGCCATACTTGGTGAATGCCTCCTTGAAACTTGAGGTGATGATATAAGTTTCCTCCTTGAAGGATGAGAACTTGGCTCTACAAGTTAACCTTCTCCTCTTGTGAGTTTCAACCTTGTGAGCATCAGAAAACAAAACACTTGCAAATAATCAAGTCTTCAAAAACCAATGCTCTATGATCAGGGGATCAAATTTTGCTCAAATTTCAAAGTGCTCGGAATGCGACGAAAACAATGCCATTGTGTCTATCTCGTCTTCCCGATTCTGGCGGTATATTTACTTTGTCAAACGGACTCCATATGGAGAAGATATCCCGATCTGTTCGTCAAGCCAAACAGGCAAAAACAAATTGATGCTGACTGTACCAGTCCGTACGGTCTGATGTGGCAGGACCGTACGACCGTACAGTGGTGACATGGAAGATGTTGATTGGTTGATTGTTGACGAATCGGGAGCTGACACGTGTCCGTTTATTGGCAAATGGTATGAGGACACGTGGCCCAATCTATGGGCGCCACGTGTCACTCGTTGATTGGGTATTGGTTGTATGTAAAATGTTATGGGAGTCCGCGGGGTTCGACCCCCGGACCTCCCACTCCTCATAGCGCCTTCGCACGACTGCTCGACCAATGGGCCACAAGTTATTGCTTGTTATGTATATGCGTTTAAAAGTATTTATGTTTACCCTTTTGTATATTGGGCGGGGGGTCGGGCCGGGGCTTAGCCCCGGCCCGTGGTCATTTGAATATTTATATGTGACCATATGTTATATATGCGCGCGGGTGTTTATACGATGTGGTTTTATTATACAATATATGACCGTGCTTTATACATTGGCCTGACCATTTGCGCGCGGGGTTAAAACATATGGCCCGTGGTTTTTCATATGACCGGAGCGCACGAAAGAAGTTGCACGGTTATGACGGTTTAACCACTTTTTATCAAAACGCGAGGTCACATGACCCATACACCCAGGTGCCTAGGCAGTTAGGGGCTGGCGTGCCCTTAACCGTTCTACGGTTTGCACCGTTGGCGCGGTTTCACCCGATGCTAGGTTTTCATGCTTTAAAATGCGTGTGAGCCAGGTTCAATCAAGAGGGGTGCATTTTGTAGATGCAGAGACAGTAAGCTTGAAGGGGGGATTTCCAGGAGGCCTAACTTCTTCATTTTTCGACCGATTGAGGTGCCGAAAGAGCCAAGACAGGGGTTTTGGGATGCTCTGAAGCCATTGGAGCAGTCGGTTTGTCAGTTTGAGCAGTGTAAGACATGTTTTTGAGAAATTTTGAGCAATTAATAATAATGATCCATTGGAAGTTGGACCAGGAGATGTAGCCCAAGAGAGGGGTGAACTCCTTTATCAATTATTGTGCTTATGTGTTTATGTTCATTGATTATGCGACTGTCTATGTGTAATTTGCATAAGTAGTCCTTAAATTTATGTGTTGCAAACTGATCCTTTTGCTTTAAAACACATAACATTCACTTGTAATAAATTTCAAGTTTTTCAAGTCTTCTTCATTTATAGATCACTCTAATACCAACTTGATCTAAAAAAATGAAGAAGGCTTGTATTCTTGAAAATATTTGCAAGTTAAATTTTATGTGTTAAAATGCAAATGGATCAACTTTGCAACACAACTTTAATATGATTTACTCATTCAAGATGCATATAAATAGCAGCAAAATCAGTGAATAGAAAACACATAACACATCAAATGATAGAGTTCACCCCTCTCTTGGGCTACATCTCCTGGTCCAGCTTCCAATGGATCATTTGTATTATTTTCTCAAAGTGCTCAAAAATGTGCTTTACAATGCTCAAAATTCCGAATAGACTACTCCAATGGCTTCAGAACATCCAAAAACCCCTAGCTGGGCTTTTTCGGAACCTCGTTTCGCCAAAAATTGAAGAAGATAGGCTTCCTGGAAATCCCCCCTTCAAGCTTGTTGTCTTTGCATCTACAAAACGCACCCTTTGTTGGCTCAACCTATCCCACACACATATTTAAGCGTAAAAACTTAGCACCAGGCGCAACTGCGCGAACCATGCAAACTGTAGGATGGTTATGGGCACACCTAGCCCCTAACCGTCAAGGGAAAGGTCATATGACCCATGTGATCAAACGTTTAAAAATAAGAGCCAAGAGTTTACATAACCGTTTGAATCGAATTTAAACCAAACGCATACCTACGCGCACGTCACGCTATAACAATGTTCATATGGAAATACATATGTGACTGCGGGCTATGTTAAAACATATACACCCGCCCGTGGTCATATTACAACACATACGACCGGGGTTTAGTTTTGAATGTGCGCACAAAGGTTTTAAACCGTGGCCATATTACAATATAACGTAACCATGGGCTGGGGCTAGGCCCCAGCCCGACCCCCCGCCCAAACATACAACATTTCAATTCAAATAAAATCTGCACCATATAGTGTTAAGAAACACTATGGTGGCGCGTTGGTTGGTGGTCTTTGCCAAAGCTTTGCATGTAGGTGGAGGTCACGGGGTCGAATCCGGTGGACTCCAAATAAATTTTAAACCAATAAATAGGGGACATGTGGCGGCCATTGATTGGGCCACGTGTCGCCATTCCATTTACTGAAAACAAGCCATGTCACCTGCCAACTATGCAAATAGTTGCCTACCACGTGTCGTACAACCTTCCACGTCAGCGTTCGTACGGACTGTACAGTCAGCACCCCTTTTTTTGCATGTTTGTCATTTTGAACAGAACGTGATATCTCTCGCTCCCAGCGTCCGTTTCAACCCAAACGAGTTGCGTTGGGTTCGTAACGACGAGGCCTACACTCCCGTTCGATTTGAAGCGATTCCGAGCACTTTGAATTTTTGAGCAAAATTTGATCCCCTAATCATCCTCTAACCTTTTGTCTATCGATGAAGTGACCCAATCGTCATCAAATTCAATTTGTTGTGCTTTCTTGAGTGCATCCTCACATGATTTAATTTCATGCATTCTCAAGGGTGCCCTAATTTTATGAAGCAAGCCTACAACAAACCATTACACTAGCAGCTCTTTGTTGATAATATATGAAATTTGGCTAAGTATGTCCTTGAATATTTTATCATAATATATAATTGACTCCCTACCATCTAATTGATTTTTTTAAGCTTCTGGGTTACCATATGTTTAAAATCTTTGGTCTTAAAAACATTAAGAATTTACTCTTAATTTCAATGTTTGTTCTATTATGATTGTTAATAAAGTTCATGAACCAATTCAAAACTATTTTTCTCAATGCTATTACAAATTATGCCATCTACTTCATCTCATCAGTGTGTTGTCACGCACCCAAACCCTAAGTACCTTTTTAAGGGATGGGGTATAAATTTTTCGCTTTTCTTAATCATCTCAAAAATTTTCTATCACAACTCCATCATCTTCTGCTCATCAAGAGCTTTCCAACGACGGTAAGTTGATTCAGAACTGAGTTTTTGAACGAGGGTTATGACCTTCCACAGTTCTTGGGTTTACTTAGGCAACATCTCTCTTACTGCCACGTGGCATCCTCATGACCTCACATTGTCCACAAAAACTGATGTGGCGACACCCTAGTCTTGATGTGGCACTAGCCTAGCCTGCCACAGTGGAACTTCAATCCACACAGGCCTGCATCCATTGTAACTTAGGCCTTCTCCCAACACACTCTTTTCTTACCTCCGATGAATATGGTATCCAGAAATATTCCCCCTCGATACCATCCATTCGGAGTTTGATAAATTCGCGCAGTCTCGATGCATGTCAGATCTCCCAACCTATAGTTAGGATCCATTCGACACCTAAGGTTTACCAATCCTATTGGACTCCACTCAACTCATCAATCCATTGAAGATTAACATGTGTCATCACACTGATGTTCTTATTCAACATCAGTTCACCATGGCATTGTAGGGCGCTTAGGCTTACTCAACTAGAGAAAGGCACTTGTCCCTCTCCTATAGTCCAATTAAAATGTTTAATTAATATTTCGTAGAATATCATTCTTTGGTAATTAATTACTTAAACCTCATTAAGGATAATTATTCTCTACAAACTAATTATCCAATAATTAATTTTTTTTTCTTAGCCTAATACTCATGGCCTAGTAATTACTGAGGTATTACCTTCTCTTGTCCCCCTTAGAAGTAGTTTAGCACTAATTTAATTAATTACTCATATGATAATTATGAGTAATTATATTATAACCCAATGAGGTTAATTCCTCCATAATATACTTAAGTTGATTAACCTTAATTGAGGTATATAATTCAATCCCTCCCCAGCACCCAACTCCGTGCTGAATTTTCCCAAAATTTAACATATATATATATATATGCAGATTTATTTATTTAATGGGGAAAGGATTAACCATATTCAATATAGTATTTATTATTACCAACTTGTTCTTTTATTAATTATATTGTAATATAATTCTATTTAATTCTATTATAATATGATTAAACATATCAAAGGAGCACTTAGGATTATTAATACCTATTAATACCCAAGCCTCTAGACTTCGACAACATTCATCATCATGCTTTTATGAACCCAAATCTCTCGATTGCCAGAGTTCCATAGAGGGTCCCACTCATATTGTGCCTTTATGCCTTTATGCAAAGTGAATTGATGATTGTACTATAATTCAAAGTGAATACAAAATAAATTATTTAAATAATAAATTTAATGGTGAAATTAGAAGTGGGTTAACCCTAAAATAAGGAAAGTGGGCAAAGTGACCTAGAAGATGTTTTTAAGGAAGCTACTTAGAGAGTATAAATAAGAGGCAAGGCTCTCTCATTTTAGAAACACTTGAGCATATTGAATACCTATAGGTCTCTGAGGTAACCAAAGGATATCTAAGCCTAATTTCTAAGGGAAGGTGAAGAAAATAAGGCCGGAATTCAAGGAAGGATAAATTCTTTTGATGATGCTTTCTAAGGTATGTAATTTACAAGTCATCTCACTATTTTCGCAATAAATTTTTTTTCTAGAATGATTCAGACTATGAAATTGTTATTCCATTGAGAAAACATATCTAAGTATCTGTGGTAAAAAATTCATCTTTTGGGTTGTTGTATTTTTGGAGTTACACTCCGTGGAAAATAGGGTTTGTGGCTAGTCCTGAAACTAGTCAAAAACAAGTGTTTCAGGTAAAAATGTCACAAATTATTCATAATTGATCCAAATTCAGTAATATCAAATGTGTTGGTTGGAGTACATTCTATAGTATCGTTTGTAATAGTTTCATATCTATTCAACAAACATTTCGTGTGTGGCACGCTCTACAAGGTCGATCTCTCGAATAAGCCAGAATTCAGTAAGTTATGTCATTTTTGCTATAACTACTTTTATGAGAGATTCCAAGTATTGACACCTGGAGGAATTGCACAAAACACACTGAAGAACATTTTTTATTAGTTTCATATCTTTATTCATTACAGGTACAAAGTAATGATTATTTTAAGTTAGGGTTGTTGACTAATCCAAAACTAGTCATGTGAGACTAAAGAAAAGTTTGATGTAAATGCTAGTCTCTTGTTGTTTAAAGTTAAGGAAGGTTTCCAGGTATGTGATCATATACACCAGGTCTATTACATATTTATAAATCATATTTGAATGATGAAATTGATGAGGGATATTGGTTTAGGTACAAGTTGGGTACATGGTTGAGACAAGTAGTTGATGAGTTGGCACATATAAGAGGTGTATAGTTGATAATGTTGGTACATATTGATGAGACATAGTTGATGAGTAGTTGACACATGATTGGTACATGGTTGGTTGCACTTGTTTATGGTACATTTTGATTACAGATTGTTTGGTACGGGTTGGTGCATGGTTGATGCACTTGTTTATGGTACAGGTTGGTGCATGGTTGATGCACTTGTTTATGGAACAGTTTGATTACAGGTTGAGGTATAGGTTGATGCATGGTTCAAGTTTGTTGGTACAGGTTTACAACGGTATATCTCACAGTGATAGTGTTACAGTGGTTCCATCATTCTACTTCTACTTCAGGGCAGTTGGACGAGGCAAGGACATGTGGTTGTAGCCACCTTCCGGTTGTAGCCAAAGAACATAGGGGGTTGTAGCCTCCTTCTGGTTGTAGCTAGAGAATTGAGGATTTGGAGCTTCCCTCAGGTTGTAGCCTGAGAAACTAGGGGGTTGGAGACTCCTTCCAGTTGCAGCTGGACAACAAATGAAGTTGGTGCTTCCAATGAATGTAATTCTTCAAGACATATAAGAAAAAGCATTATGTGGTTTTCTCTCGATTTGGGTTTCCCCGTAAAACACGGGTGTACTGTGTATGTGTGTGATTGTTCATTTCTTATTGCTCATTATTGGATAATAATTCTACATTGATATAACACTTGGATTATTTGAAGAAAAAGGATTATAATTATGTTATTATTGATTCACCCCCCCCCCCTTCTCAATAATCCAACAATTGGTATCAGAGCAGGTTCCTTCATAAATCAGTTTAACCATTGAAAAGTAGATCATGGAGAGTACCAACTTGTATAAAAATGGAATACCACAGTTTGATGGACAAAAGTATGATTTTTGGAGCATAAGGATGAAGACATATATACAGGCATAGGGATTTCAAGTTTGGCAATCAATTGTAGATGGATACACAACACTAGCAGTTTCACCAACAAATGACAAAGCAGTGAAACTCGGTGAGAATAATTCCAAGGCCAAAAATGCATTTTTCAATGGTCTCAGTGATATGATATTCACCAAAGTTTCGCATTGTAAATCCACTAAAGAGATTGGGGACAAGCTTCAAAATATTTATGAAGGAGATACAAAAGTCAAAGCAACAAAGCTTCAAACTTAGAGAGGTCGGTTCGAACAACTAAAAATTAAGGAAGATGAGAATATTGCAGCCTACATCTTACGAGTCGATGAAACAATGAATGCAATCATAGGATTGGGAGAAGAAATCGAAGTATCTGTAATTGTTCAAAAGGTACTAAGATCTCTTCCTATGAGATTTAACCCTAAAATATCAACACTAGAAGACAGATCGAATCTAAACTCAATAAGCATGGATGAACTGCATGGAATCTTCACAACATATGAAATGAGAACTGAACAGAAAAATCCAGATGTAAAAGAAGCAACCTTCAAAGAATCCAAAAGATCAAAGCAAAATAAAAAGGAACAAGATGAATATAGCAGCAGCAGTGACGTCTCGGAGGATGATGAAGAAGTGGCCAACTTCGTCAAAAGACTGAAAAAGGAAACCGACGGTAGGTATAGAGGTAAGCTTCCTTTAATTTGTTTTAATTGTGATGGTATTGGTCATTTTTCTAACAAATGTCCTCATAAGAAAAATAGAAATGATGAAGGTTACTCAAAAGGAAAACACACATATAAAGGAAAAAGAACTACAAAGAAAATTTTCAAGAAAAGCTTATGCCCCAAGGAAGACATCTCATCATCAGAACAAGATGAAGTCGGTGACAGTGAGACATGAAGAGTTCTATTCATGGTAGTAAAAGACTCTGACAAAGAAGACTCCGAAGAAGAATATGAAGAAGCCAAAGAAGAATATGAAGAAGTCGAAGAAGAAATTGAAGAAGTAGAAGTTGACTATAGAGAAGAATTAATATGTGCCATAGAACTTATCAGAAGAGAAAAGAAGAAAAACAAGAAACTACAAACAGAACTAGACAAGAAAAATGATACTCGAGAACTAGAACAAATGATCACAAAATTGAAGGTTCAAATAGAAGAAGATAAAAGAATTGATGAAGCACTCAAAGAAAAGCTAGAAGAAAAGGACAGGATCATTGGAAACTTGGAAGCAGATATTGTCGCACTAAGAAAAGATATTCAAAGGAAAAATATGCAGAATAGATTAAAAGTTTTGAATGACATTATCAGTAGTCAAAAATCTCATCTTGACAAGTCTGGACTTGGATACAATCAGACAGAAAAGGGATCAAGCTCCAAAAAAACAGAGTAAGAAACATATCCAAAAATTTATGCAGAAACAATCAAAGGGGATAGGAAGATATACAAGGAAGATTACAGGGACACTCCTCCACCAAGAAGATTCAGATTTTAGAATCAACAACAAACATATAAGCCTCAAGAAGAAGAAGGATTCATAAGAGCACCTCCTTTTAGAAGATCTTCAACTCCCAGGTATCAAACTATATTTTTTGGTTTATGTTATGCATGTAATAATTTTGGACATAAAGTTGTGAATTGCAGAGCTAACAACAGGAACAATAACAACTTTAAGAGTCATACATAAAGGGGTTATTCAAGAAGACCTAGTGAAACACGGAGAAGAAGTTACAACAGGTTTGACTCTTTGAGAACGGAAGTGGAATGTTACAAATGTAAAAATTTTGGACACATGGCCAAAGATTGCAGAATGACAGTCCTTCCTAAAGAACCTCAACAGAATAACAACAGTCACAGATAGGAACCTCATAAAACGACATGGATAAGAAAGAAAGATCAGTATAGCAATGAAGAACGCACAATTTCTCTAACAGCTAAGCAGAAGAAATGTGGTTGGTATGTTGATAGTGGATGTTCAAAACACATGAAAGGTGATAGAGACAAGTTTCTTACATTACGAAAGGAAAGAGATGGATCAGTCTCCTTCGGAAATGATGATTCAGCCAAAATCATTGGAAAAGGCACAGTCTAAATTGGGAACAAGAATGAAAAGGAAGAAAACGTTCTACTAGTAGAAGATATGAAACATAATCTTCTAAGTGTGATTCAAATGTGTAACCAAGGTCATAAGTTTACTTTTGATTCACAAAAGTGTGAGTTAAGAAAAGAAGGTTCAGGGAAATTGGTCGCTACAGTTGCAAGAACTTCAAGCAACATATATGTGTTAAGTGAAATTGGAAATGAAAAGTGTTTTCTAGGAAAGGGAGATGAAAGTTAGTTATGGCACAGAAGAATGGGGCACATACATTTTGATAACCTTGTCAAAGTCAACAAAAGAGAAGCAGTCAGAGAAATGACCCAAATCACAAAACCAACCAACGCTTTATGCAAGCATTGTCAACAAGGAAAGCAAACAAAGACTGGGTTTAAATCAAAGGAATATTCAACGACAAGACTATTGGAAATTGTGCATATTGATCTAGTTGGACCAACTAAAACAAAGGGCTTAAAAGGTGAGAAATACTTCATGTTATTAGTTGTGATTATACAAGAATGACTGCAGTTTGTTTTCTCAAGAATAAGTCAGAAGCTTTTGAAAACTTCAAGATCTACAAGGAAATGGTTGAAAATGAAATGGATTCAAAAATTAAATGCTTAAGATCTAATAATGGAGGAGAGTTCACCTCAAAGAAATTTATGGACTACTACAGCAATAGTGGAATAAAAAAGCAATTCTTCATTGCTAGGACACCTCAACAGAATGGAGTTGTTGAAAGAAAGAACAGGACAATACAGGAAATGGCTCGAACAATGTTAATGGATTCGAAATTGACAGATATTTTTTGGACATATGCAGTGCATACAACAGTTCAAATTCAAAACAGAGTAATTATCATAAACAACACTGACAAAACTCCTTACGAACTATGGAAAGGAAGACCAGCAAATGTAAAGCACTTCAGAGTTTTTGGAAGCAAATGTTATATCAAAAGAGAAGATGGCGGAATGGGAAAGTTTGACTCTCATGTGGAAAAATGAGTATTTGTTGGTTACTCAAGTACAATGAAAGAATACAAGTGTTACAATCTAAGATTGAACAAAGTTGTGGAAAGCATCAACGTAACAATTGATGAAACAGGCAAAACAAAATCAAAGGAAGAAAATGAATCAATGAAACATCCCTTAGAAGAAGAAGCAGAAGATTAAAAAGAAGTAGAAGAGGAAGATGAAGAGAATCTGACAGAAGCAGAAGAGCAAGTTCAACAAGTGTCTCCAAAGACACCCAGTAAATGGGTACAGAAGAATCATCCTTCAGATCATATTATTGGAAACAAAGATGTAGGAGTTGAGACTAGAACATGAATCCGTTCACCAGAACAAACACACCTAGAATTCTTATCTACAATTAAACCAAATTGTTTTGAAGAAGCCAACAATGATGAATCTCAGAATAAGGCCATGGATGAAGAATTGGATCAAATAGAGAAAAATGACACTTGGGAACTGGTTCCAAGACCAAAGAATAAGAATGTGATCGGCACTAAGTAGGTCTTCAGGAATAAATTGAATGAAGATGGACAGGTTACAAGGAACAAAGCTAGATTGGTATGTAAAGGATATGTACAGGTTGAAGGAATCGACTTTGAAGAGACATTTGCCCCAGTTGCCAGAATGGAAGCAATCCGTTTGATTTTAGCTTATGCATGTTCCAAAAATATTAAAATGTATCAAATGGAAGTAAAATCAGCCTTTCTGAATGGGGCACTTGAAGAAGAAGTCTACATTGCACAACCAAAAGGATTTTAGTTGTCAGAAAACGCAGATTATGTGTGTAAATTAAAGAAGGCCTTGTATGGTCTAAAACAGGCTCCTAGAGCATGGTACTCTAGACTGGATAAGTATCTGCAGCAGGCAGGTTTCAGAAAAGGAAGTGCAAACAACAACCTCTATATCAAGGTAAGTCAAGGTAATATTTTATTAATTGAAGTTTATGTTGATGATATTATTTTTGGTAGTGATGATGACAGGTTCAGCCAGAAATTTGCAAAAGATATGTAGAATGAATTTGAAATGTCGTTACTTGGAGAACTATCCTTCTTTCTGAGACTTCAGATAGGCCAAAGCAACCAAGGAATTTTATTTTTCAAACCAAGTATATCAGATAAATGCTAAAAAGGTTCGGTATGGAAGATTGCAAACCAGTTATCACTCCCATGCAAACTAGTTGCAAGTTGAGCAAATATGATGATTTGAAGTCTATAGATCAGAGGCAATACAGGTCAATGATTGGCAGCCTACTATATGTGACAACATCTAGACCAGATGTAATGCAGGCAGTTGGACAGGTGGCATGATTTCAAGCAGTACCAAAGGAATCACATGTATTAGTAGTGAAGAGGATTTTCAGATATCTCAAAGGAACAGAAGAGTTTGTATTATGGTATCCAAAAGGAAAGGATCTATCACTTATTACCTACATAGGTGTAGATTGGGCAGGTTGTATTGATGACCGACGAAGCACCAGTGGAGCAGCATTCTACTTGGGTGAGTGTTTAGTATCATGGATAAGTAAGAAACAGTCATCAATATCCGTATCTACAGTCGAGACAGAGTACATTGTAGCAACATCATGTTGTACATAGGTTCTTTGGATGAAACAAACTCTGACAGATATACAGGTTGAGTATGATGAGCCCATTCCAATCTATTGTGATAATACAAGCACCATAAGTATCTCAAATAATCTGGTGATGCACTCCAAGACGAAGCACATTCCAATCAAGTATCACTTTTTATGGGAACAGGTTGCAGAAAAGAACATCAGAGTTGAGTATGTGGGCACAAAAGAACAAGTGGCAGACATCTTTACAAAACCACTTCCACAGGAAGCTTTTGAGTATCTTCGCCAGAGACTCAGATTTATTTCTACTCCAAAATGAATGATTTTGAATGATTATCTTATATGTCTTAGATGTACATGAGGAATCACCATAAGAAGACAGTTCAGTCAGGGGGAGAAGCCACGGATGGAAAGATACCTTTGCCATTGATGAAAAAGGGGGAGAGATTTATCAGATGCAGAGGACAGAGGCATTGTTCCAGGGGGAGCATGATTTCAGTATTGCATTAGAGTGTTTCCATCAATGCCAAAGGGGGAGATTGTTGACTAAGGTTGGTTGTCATTGATGTCAACCCTTGAAGAAAGCCCCGTAGCACAAAGGTTGGGTAATGGACCCAAGATTGTTTTATGTAAAGATGACTCGTCATTGTCTTTTCATGGTTGATAATAAGTAGAAATGGATGAACTCCAAAGTGTTCCCCTTATGGTGAAATCCCTCACAGGAAGACGCTTTGTGGATTGAGTTATCCTAGAAGTATGGTTAGAGAAATCATTCTTATTTGTGGAATAATGAGATGAAGGTCAGTGAATTTGTCATTAAAACTATCCTATATGGATATTTTTTGTCATTCCATTTTTGGTGGTATGTGGAACGTCACATAACTCCTCACGGTTAGAGAGTTATGGCCATGAGAAGTTGGAGAACCCAGGTTTGGGTAATGGACCCAAGTTTGTTTGATGGATAAGGATATGAGTTTTGATATATTTTCAGGTAATATTATTCTATATATATGGTACATGTCATTCCGTTTCTGGTGGTATGTGGAACGTCACATAACTCCTTGCGGTTTGAGAGTTATGGCCTTACGAAGTTGGAGGACCCTCTTATGTCATCTAGAAGCCCCAAAAGGTCAAAGTAGTCAAAGTGGTTTAAGAGATTTTAGAAGGTAAATAATAAAGTGAATTGATGACTGTACTGTAATTCTTTTGAATACAAAATAAATTATTTAAATAATAAATTTAATGGATAAATTAGAAGTGGGTTAACCCTAAAATAAGGAAAGTGGACAAAGTGACCTAGAAGATGTTTTTAAGGAAGCTACTTGGAGAGTATAAATAAGAGGCAAGGCTCTCTCATTTTAGACACACTTGAGAATATTGAATACCTATAGGTTTCTGAGATAACCAAAGGATATATAAGCCTAATTTCTGAGGGAAGGTGAAGAAAAGAAGGCCGGAATTAAAGGAAAGATAAATTCTTTTGATGTTGTTTTCTAAGGTATGTTATTTACAAGCCATCTCACCATTTTCGCAATAACTTTTTTTATAGAATAATTCAGACCATGAAATTTCTATTCCATTGAGAAAACATATCCAAGTATCTGTGGTAAAAAATTCATCTTGTGGGTCGTTGTATTTTTTGAGTTACACTATGTGGAAAATAGGGTTTGTGGCTAGTCCTGAAACTAGTCAAAAACAGGTGTTTCGGGTAAAAACGTCATAACTTCTTCATAATAGATCCAAATTCAGTAAGACAAAATGTGTTGGTTAGAGTACAGTATATATTATGTTGTGTATTTTTTTTAGATCGATTCAACAAATATTCCATGCGGGGCACGCTCTACAAGGTCTCTCTCTAGAATAAGCCAGAATTCAGCAAGGTATGTCATTTTTGCTATAACTACTTTTATGAGAGGTTCCAAGTAGTTCCATCTAGAGGAATTGTATAAAACACACTAAAGAAAATTGTGTATCAGTTTCAGATATTTATTCATTACATGTACAAATTTATGATTATTTCAAGTTAAGGTTGTTGACTAATCCAAAACTAGTCATGTGAGACTAAAGAAAAGTTTGATGTAAATGCTAGTCTCTTGTTGTTTAACGTTAAGGAAGGTTTGCAGGTATGTGATCATATACATGAGGTCTATTAAAGAGTTATAAATCATATTTGGATGATGAAATTGACGAGGTATTTTGGTTGAGGTACAAGTTGGGTACATGGCTGAGACAAGTAGTTGATGAATTGACACATACAAGAGGTGTATAGTTGATGATGTTGGTACATATTGATGAGTCATAGTTGATGAGTAGTTGACACATGATTGGTACATACTTGGTACATGGTTGGTTTCACTTGTTTATGGTACAAGT
>JZKD02S2040581.1:455336-474060 GCA_000966675.3 Picea glauca
CTCCAGGACCATGCTCAGGTCGCTCCTGCTCTCGGTACTCCATGTCTAGGACCATGTGGGCCTCGAGACATGATCTCCTAGTTATCCCTAGATATCGGGGATAACAAGTACCACATTGGATGGTACAAATGGAAGGAAATCATGTGGAATGCACATGGCAGTGAGGTGAATCTTGATCATGTGAGCCTGGATAATTCGAGAGGCTGTAAATTTAGATCTAGAGATTGAATTTGAGCTTATTTATAGTTGATGGAAAGCTCTCAACGAGTAGGATCCATATGTGGTCCATAGGATCAGATCCGAGTTAGGTATGCGGAGGAAAATATTAACATCCCACCAGTCTAAGAGAGGGTTAGGGGGTCGAGTGTGTTACACAATGCCTTTGTTGATGAAGAATTTATGAAATAAGGTCAATATAGTACATAGGAAACTTCAATGCAAGTCAATGTAGAATCTTCTTTTTATGCCATCCAACAATGTTTGTTCCTAGATCACTTGTTCTTTGCAAAAATCATTGACAATCTTCTAGTGTAATTCTCCAAAGAATTCTCTAGTTTTCTTTACCACCAGTCACAAATCTCCTCCTTGCTTGGCATCTTTACATGCACACAACTATTCTACAAGTCCTAGTACTACTAGAAATGGAACCAATGTTGTAATCTAAGGGATTACATAGTAAAAGTGATTATCAGTAGTGTAGTCATCCAACCATATTATACAAACAAAGTAATATACACATTCATACATAGAGGGAGGAGAAGCTGAGAGAGTAATTGTGGAACTAGAAAACAAGTAGTATTTACTATTGTATGATCAACAACCAACAACAACCATTACATCTTAGGCTTATGTTTATTTATACATTACATAAAATGGAGGTAGCTATAACTACCATTACTACCTTGGTCGGTTGATCAACTTGACTACCTAGTCAACTATAACCTTTGGTTGATTTACTCCAGTACATTAGTCAACTATTTAGTGTAGTTGACTTAGTCTACTAGGCTCCTCCACACACACACACACACACACACACCATATGGATGGTTGGCAATGCCTCTAGCATGAATGCATCTCTTTTCACAATGAATACTAGAATATTATTTCCAACTAAAAGCAATTTCACCCACACACACACACACACATCATGCGGTATGAGGTGAAATTGCTTCTGGCTGGAAATCATATTTTAATATTCATTGTGAAAAGACACACATTCCATACATGCCAAAGATATGTGTGTCTGTGTCTGTGTCTGTGTGTGTCATGTAGTATGAGGTGAAACTTCTTCTGATTGGAAATCGTATTCTAGTATTCATTGTAAAAAGAAATACATTATGTACATGCCAAAGACATTCCCAACCAACCATTAGGAGTTTCACCTCGTACTACAGGGTGTGTGTGTGTGTGTGTGTGTGTGTGTGTGTGTGTGTGTGTTCATGTACACGCGAAATTGCTTCTAGTTGGAAACCGTATTTTAGTATTCATTATGAAAAAATATACATTATATATAGGACAAAGGCATTCCCAACCATTCAAATGGTGTGTGTGTGTGTAAATTACTTCTGGTTGGAAATAGTATTCTAGTATTCATTGTGAAAAGAGATACATTCCTTACATGCCAAAGACATTCCCACCCAATCGGAAGCAATTTCACCTCATATATGCATCCTGCAGTATGAGGTGAAATTGCTTATAGTTGTATAATACTACTTGACTTCGATAGGGTTACATGCCTTAATAAGGGACCAACTCATTCTCCAACACATTTGGCAAGAGATAAAGTAGCTAGGATAATTACCATTCCAATATTGTTAATAGGCCTTAACCAAAATGTTTGTTACATTTGGACTGTGTGTGAAGTGGCAATATGAGTGCTACTGTGCAAGTTTAGAGAGTTTATATGATTCCCATACTTTCACTAGCTTTGATAACATGGTCATATTAAGATGATGCTTTTAGTAAATTTTTATTTTTTTTTAATATATATATATAAATTTTGAATCTTTTAAACACTAAGAAATTTATATTTTAAATTTTTTTAATTCTTTTTAATACTTTAAATATTCAAAATTAAAATAAATCTAAATAAATTATATTTTTCAAACAAAATATAATATAAAATTAAATATTCATTTAAAATCAATATTGATTATTATTAATATGATTAAATTTTAAAATGAAAAAGATAGTAATGTAAGGGTACTCTTGGTACTCTTGGTATGTTTTGGTGCAAAATGGAGGGTTGTTGATGAAGGGCCCTATGACACATGCAATTCATGGATGATTGTGTAAGCTGGAGTATAATTTAAATTTTAAAATTTATTAATTATTTCCAATATGGTTTTAATTGGTGGTTAAAATGGAGGTGTTATTATTTGTCACTTCAAAGTTTCAAAATTAGAGTCAATATGATTTATTAAAAAGAAATGTTTAGATTACTCTATTAGAAAAGGCTAAAGATGAAAATCATTTTAATATAAAGATACAATTCAAGATAAGACAAGGGTTGTATGGTTATTATAATATAACTATTAACTATAATTTAATAATCTTAATGTAACTATTATATAAATGCTTAGGTTAGGATATGAATTATTATAGATTATTTAATTGATATATACATTAATCTTTAATTTAATAAATAGTTATAYATTAATTATATATAACCTTATRTAACTATAATTATCTATTTTATATGGTTATAATAATATATATATAATAATAACATAGTTTAACATTTATTTACTTTTAAAATAAGAATAATTTTTATTTTTCATTTATTTTAATAATTAATTTTTAAAATAAACTGGAGTATAATTTAAATTTTAAAATTTATTAATTATTTCCAATATGGTTTTAATTGGTGGTTAAAATGGAGGTGTTATTATTTGTCACTTCAAAGTTTCAAAATTAGAGTCAATATGATTTGGTTGGTAGGTAAAATAATGATATTTTAAGGTTAAATTTATTCTTTGATAATTAACTTGTTTATATATATAAGTATTTTATATTTGTGTGGAGATTTAAATATTTTGAAATCTGAAAATGCAAATTAAATTTAGTAGAGGTTTAAATATTTTCAAATATATTAATTTTTTAAAGGTATGTTGTGATTTTTTTTAAAAGGTCGTAAAATCTATTATGATTTATTTATAATAATAGTGAGAATAGTTATGATTAGTTGATTTCTGAAAATGTAAATGTAAACTACTTTATAATTATTATTTAAGAAAAATCACACATCACATTATTTGAAATGACTTGTTACCAGAGTTTTACTCGTGCCAAATACATTTACATTTGGATCTTGGGCTTTAATTTATTTTTTTACATTAAAAAACATATTTTTAATTAATTAATTTTTTTTCCAAATCTTACTCATAACTTATAT
This sequence comes from Picea glauca, assembly GCA_000966675.3. NCBI lineage: Eukaryota > Viridiplantae > Streptophyta > Pinopsida > Pinales > Pinaceae > Picea > Picea glauca. Next base: position 458,731 of record JZKD02S2040581.1, read on the forward strand.
AACTATAAATTTAAAATTTCAATATAAATTTATATTTTTAAAAAATTATAAAATAAATATCTCACATATAAGTTTTTAATTAAATAATTTTTTTATATAGTATTAAATAAGCTAACTATGTTTTAAGTCTAGTCCGGGTGATTGGGAGGATTGGTTGTTAATATCTCCATCCAAGTTCAATTTCTATAAGTGACATGTTCATGACTCTTAACGGAGTATGATTGTCCTCGTTTAATGCTTTGATGACACATCATTTTATAAATAAAAGCTCATAACACACTTTTTTTTTTATCTTATAAAAAACCGTGATTTCATTTAAGCGATTTTGTTTTTCCAAAACAAATGATCCCATGGAAGAGCTTCGGATTTTCCATAACGGGTGGTCCCATGGAAGAGCAACAAAGACACTAAAACGATGAAAGAGAAAAACCTATATCTGTAATTGCCATGATTTGAGTACAGACATCCAACCACACCACGCAACATATATTATATGCTTATGGGACACCCAAACCCTCAGCAAAAACCATCAAATTTAATCATTATAATAGTGTATCCATGAAGAAATTATGCATAATCAAAATGCAACATTTATCTGCCACTCAAAGAAAAAATCGTGGACATTTGGCTTGAAGTACAAGAGAAAATGTATTGAATTCTGAGCATTTGTCCTAAATTTTGAATATATGTCCATTTTAAACATGTGAAAAAAAAAGTATTTCTTGATTTTGTTTGGTCAACGTAACTCCGACAACAATACCAAACGCTTTGACCAAAATTTAAAATTTTATAGCTTATTTCTAGAGATGTGCCTTGAATTTCATCCATTTTATTAACACAACAGATGTTGGAAGTGTGTGAGGTAAGATTTTACAAAACAAAATGAAAACTTTAATACATATGTTTGATGGGGACATTCAATTGATGTTGTATCAGACTAAATTAGGTAGACTAAGAATGGTTAAAATCTCAATTTGCATTTTTTAATTGATTGAAAACTTCCACATTAATGAAGTTTTTAATGACAAATTTTAAATAGACTCTGTGGATGTTGTGGATGAACTGATGGTTGAATATTCTTTATCATAGTTGGAAAATTCCACATTAATAAAGCTTTTAGTGATAGATACTAGATGTAAGGTATAAATATTTGTTTTCATTTTTTAATTGATTGAAAACCTCCATATTAATGAAACACATTAATGAAGTTTTTAATATTCTTTATCATAGTTGGAAAATTCCACATTAATAAAACTTTTAGTGATAGATATTAGATGTAAGGTATAAATATTTGTTTTCATTTTTTAATTGATTGAAAACTTCCACATTAATGAAACATATTAATGAAGTTTTTAATGACAAATTTTAAATGGACAGTGTGATGCAATGATGGTAGAATATTCTTCATCATAGGTAGTCCTATACTTGAAAAATTCCATAGTAATGAAGCTTTTAATGATAAATTCTAGATGTAAGGGCATACATATTTATTTTTTAAGGATCATATTCAAGTATATCACTAAATTCATGAATAGAAAAAAGAGAGGATAGGAAAAAATTGTAACCCATAACACCACACCATATCCAACTAACAAAGTTGGAATAAGTGACTAACATGACTTAGCTAAACACATTTAATATAAAATTGAAACAAAACTCACAATTTCGATGAGTTAGGGCTAAACCCATGACCGTAACTCAATTATAGATTTGGGTCATCGAAAGGCCCAACCGCAAAGTCAATTGTTTACTTTGTGGTTGGGCTCGTCGCCCTCTAATGACCCTAATCTACAATTGGGTTAAGGATGGTCGGGCTAAACATATTCCATTTCAAGTCAAACCCTAATCATCATTGACTTTGTAGTTGGGCCCTCTGATGACTCGAATCTACAATCGGGTTAAGGATGACCAGGCTAAACATATTATGTTTCACGTTAAACCCTAATCCCCATGTCAAATTTGGAAATTAAGAACTAAAATCCCATTTTTGTGCTTACCCTTAGCTATGGGCTGACAAGACCTTATATGACTAAGCTAAAATGTTGAGTTTGGCTTACTAGCTTAGGGTTAAAATGGATCAATTGAAAACTCTAAATTATTGGATCGTGCAGTAATATTGTCCAACAAAGTAAAGATGCAACAACTATTCATATTGGATCTACAATCTTTGTTTGTGCCCCCAGTCTTTTTGGGTTCTTTTGGTCTAGAATCAACAAACATTGGCTCTCATAATAGTATTTATTGGCTAGTGTTGGCTCAGAAGAGCTCTTGTACATCTTTGTGGCTGCTTTGATAGTGTGGAAAAGTAAGAGGGAGAAGGCCAAGTATCCTTCTTGGGCTTGCACGGTATATAGCTTACATGATAGTCATTTCGCATCCAACTAGAATAGACATGAGTAAAATGGCTTGCAAAAAACAACAAGCATAGTGCTAACACAACAAAACAAAAGTGATAATGTCATGTTGGGGACACCTCTTCTAAAAACCAGGATAGGCCTTGTCTCCTGGAGACACCCCTTGGGACTATCTAGAGCGTCCATCAAGAGAAGTACATGTAATACATGCAAATGGGGTCTCATGCCTGAGATGGTGCATGTTTGTGTCTTAGCCATAATTAAAATCTCATAAATTAATTATTTTATGTTAATTAATTTAATTAAACAATAATTACAACTCATATGATATCCAATATGTTGACTCGTGTTTTGGCCACGTGGTTATCATGATTTTAAGCCTCGACATGAAAGGACCGATTGTCTACCTCTAGGTTGGCTCCTTCCCAAATTGCACTATTCTCAGGTCCTTGCAACATTAATGGATTTCTTGTTACTACCATCGAAACCAAAGGTCCTCTCCTTCAATTCCACTTCCACAAATCTCATTCTAGTAGTCCTACTACATGGATCATAAGCCATAGACCATAGATTATCTTTGCACCCTTGCTAAAGAATTCATTCTTGATAATAAATCAAAAGGCAACCAATAATTATGGGTAACTATAACTAGACGGGCTTAAAGATCATCTAAACAATCAAGTTGAAAGTATAAGTTTACAATGCTAATAGAAGAACACAATAGCATCTTGTTCCTAGATATTCTCGTATCAAGAGAAATTATGGTTCAGTATTCCATCAAGTTTACCAGGAGAAAGCTCATATGAATAAGTAGGTATCTTCATGCCAATTCCCATCATCATCTTGCTCAAAATCTTGGTGTCATCGACATACTAGTGACTTGAGTTATCGGAGTTTTAGATAATACTTATGTAGAGTAAGAACTGAGACACTTGAATAAAGTTTTCAAAAAAAGAATTATAAGTAACATTAGTTCAAAAGGTTGCCTTAAAGGTTAAGAGGGGATGCCACTTCATTCATAAACTAGATGAAGGAAAAATTATCACTCTTTTGTATATAAAAAAACCATGAAAAAAATTACAAAAACATTTCAGACACCATTCATAAACTAGATGAAGGAAAGGTTATGACTCTTTTGTATATAGAAAAACCATGAACAAAATTAAAAAAAAATTATAGAAAGGTAACATTAAAGTTACCTTCACTCCTCCTCACACTCAAAAAGCTGTTTTATTATGCTGAAAATGCCATTGATCCAAAACATCAAATGGGTGTTTGAACCATTCCTTACTTATGTGTAAACCATTATATTATTGAGACGGGGAGATCTTTGTAGGTCAAACTAAAAAACATCGATATAAAATATAATCGTATTCAATAGTATCTTTCCAAGGATATAGTATCTTTCCAAGAAATTCCACTCTTTAAAAAGACAAAGACTCAAAATGGCAATTACCAGATCTCTTATTCCTCAAGAAATGCCATGATGTTGATATCATTTCATGGCTTTTCAATGATTAAACACATGTTAAATCCCTCAAGGAATATTGTTAAAATCATAAACATGTGCAAGTCCATTGAAAAAATGTTCATAATGCATTTAGAGTTAGCTAGCAAGATACAAAATGGAATTTGGTCTAAGAGTGGAGGTTGAAGCAACCTGGCCTATGGAAAAAGTGATGAACAAGACTACAATGAAACTTCATAAGAAGCTAGAAAGATTAAAAATAAAACAAATGGAAAATCAAGCAAATATCAAAACAAGCGTAGTCAAACTTCGAGAGCTTGAATTTAGCAATGCCACGTGGAGGGTTCTAGAGCATGGTTCAAATTTCATGATAGCTATGAGGCAAATTCCAATCAAGGATATAGTATGTAATAATGAAAACACTATCTTCGATCTACCGAGTGCGAAAGTGAAGAATTAAGGCAATAATGTGTTATGTTAATCCAAAATTCTAAACCACCTAAGCACAACTTTAACAAGGATGAAGCCATTATGTTGAGAACTTTGAGAGAGAATAAAGAAGTCATGGTCATGAAAAATGACAAATGGAGACCATAATAATGAACAAATGCATTGTGAGAACAAGATGATGGACCGTCCACTGAACAATGGAAATTATAATTCAGCAGATTCCCTTGTAATAAACTAACTCATGAAGGAGGTGATAGTGGCCATAAAAAATTCTTTTTGATCTCGGTGCAGAAGTTAAAGCTAAACTAACTCCTAAAATTGTGTGGTTCCATGAATTAATTCATGGGTTGCCAAAAATTCCCAAAGAAAATGCTCCTATAAGACCCACAATGAATACCACATAAAAACTATTAAAAGGCTTTGCTAAGAAATTCAAAAATCTTGTTGGACAATGTGATACCCATTATGATTTCATTGATTATGAATTTCTATGTGATGATGAGATGGTTGTAAGCCAAGCCATATATGAATTATGAATGGTAAATGTACATGGAATTATAATATAATAACCTTAATGGTTACAAATAAAGAATTACCAAAAAGAGGATGGGGTTATAATTCCACAAGTGTGAGAAGTGAAAAGGGGTTTATAGAAGGCATAAAGGAGCTTGGGGAAGATCTTAATTAGTGACTTAACCTAAAATTCTTAGACCTTTGATTATAAAATTTTGATTATTAATTTTTATTTTTATTTTATTCTAAACTTTGGGATTAAAGGTGAACAATGGAAAATAATTCCTTGAGAATTTGAGCATGCATGTATTATGGTACAATATTGTTATGGTATGAATTTGACGGGTCAAAAAAGGATAGTTTTTTGGTATTTTGTAGTGTACTTCCATACAGGTTATGACGTCGTTTCATTTTATTTATTGTATGATTACAGTGTTGTTGTAAGGGAGTTGTGAAGTATTACATTCATAGAAACTCTTGTGAACGTTATAGGTAATTGGGTTGATGGATGAGACAAAGGGGAATATTTCCTACATCTTAGAATCCCTAGAGCCCCAGCAGAGAGAATCCCAAGCCAACCTATGATGAAGACCTAGAAGGGAATTAGGATAGCTTAAGGGGCTATTTAGCATAGAAGATGATCCCATTCCTTGTGTTGTGCAAGTTGAGGAGGAAGAGTGCTAGTTGATTGGGATAGTTGTAGAGGGATTTCTTGCCTGTGAAAGTTTTCTAGGTTTTGAGTTGAGTAAGAGGACTTAGAGCTAAACCTTAGGACTTCACGCTTGTGGATTCGTAGCCTCACCTTAGGGGTGGTCTCTACCATAAAAATATTAAGTGTGATAAAGAGCCTAAGGCCAGGTGGAATGTCCTTCGTTTGTAGCTAATTGGAGGATTATTTTCCTACAAAGATAAGTGTTCTTTTGATGTTTTTTATTATACAAAAATTGTTGATGTTATGATTATGAATTTTTTTACTATGCTTTATATTATGGATTTTATTATTTTCTAGTTTGTTCAGCTTTGTGTTTATAGATTTAATTTGAATAATCATGGATGAAAGCATTGTAGGACTCCATTCATATGTTAAGTTAAAATTGAATGTTTAAGGCTAATACAGTTTTTCTTCTATTGTTGAACATTACAACTAGCCAATGTAATCGATGTAGGAACAAAGAGTACCATAGTTTTTTTTGCAGGAGCAAAACCACTTGAAGTCAAAGTGAAAATTCGTGAAGGTTCCAGAAGGCGCATCATGGCCATGAGGAAGAGATTTCCTTGGATCCGATTGAGTTTGTTAATTGTTGTTACAATATTTCTTGATTTGAGGGATTGTTTGTGATATTGGGGATTAGATCAGATCTATCATGATCCGATCCTCTTGATGTATTTGTTATAAATGTAGTCTTCAGACATAGTTGAAGAGAGAGACAACAACATGTAGAATCAGGTCCAGAGTCAGCCAGGGCATAAAAGCCCGTAAAACAATGTAATCAGGGCGAGGAAGGCCAAGCCAGTGAGGTCAGATTATGTATCAAGCTCGATGTAATGAAATAGTGTATTTCTATGTTTGTTTAAGATTTCATTTGTTTTTTCTTGTGTGTGCATGATACAAAGTTATGCTCAGATATAAAGTTATGTGCATAGTACAAGTTCTGCGCATATATGAGGTTTTGCACACAGTACAAAGTTCGACTCAAATATGAAGTTATGTGCATATTATGAGATTCCATGCATGATAATGGGTTCTATTGCAGTCCATATTATGGGCGAAATAAACCACATGTCCAAGGATCGTAGCTCATAAAAATTAGATTTGACGAACCCCCATTTTATTCCTTCATTAAGTGGTATCGGAGAAAGGAAAGATGTCTCTGCGTGAAGTGGGTAGATGTAGAAGCCAAAGAGGAGCAAAGAGTGCTCATAAGGTTCTATAGAAGAGAATCAGGAATACCAAAAGACCAAGTTCATGAGAGAAGCTTGGTAAGGTATTGGGTAGCATGTGTGGAGGCTTGATACAGAGAAAGGCTTGGATGTATCTCACTGTTAAGCATGAGGAGAAGTTCAACATATGATGCATGAGGAAAAAGGAAGACCAGAGATTGAAGATGGAAGCAACAACAAAAGCACAAGACAAGGAGATCATGAAAGTTTTTAACCTTGAGAGTCTCATTCAGGAGAAAAACCACCCCAATTCAAAGTGCAAATTCGTGAAGCTTCCAAAAGGCACAGCGTGGCCATGAGGACAATATTTCCTCGGGTCCAATTGAGTTTGTTAATTGTTGTTGCGATATTTCTTGATTTGAGGGATTGTTAGTGATAGTAGGGATTATATCGGATATGTCATGATCTGGTCCTCTTGATGTATTTGTTATAAATGTAGCCTTCGAGCGTAGTTGAAGAGAGAGACCAACAACATGTAGAATTAGGTCCAGAGTCGGTTGGGAAAAAAACCCCGTAAAACAATGTAATCATGCCAAGGGCGGCCAGACCAATGAGACCGCATTATGTATAGAGATTGATGTAATGAAATAGTGTATTTCTATGTTTGTTTGAGATTTCATTTGTTTCGTCTTGTGTGCACATGATACGAAGTTTTGCACAGATATAAAGTTATGCACATAGTACAAGTTCTATGCAGATATGAGGTTCTACGCATAGTACAAAGTTATGTGCATATATGAAGTTTTGCGCATGGTATGAGATTTTGCGCATGAAAATGGGTTCTGTTGCAATCCATATTGTGGGTGAAATAAACCATAGGTCCAAGGATCATATCTCATAAAAATTAGATTTGACGGACCCCCATTTTCTTCCTTCATCAGTTTTCATTTATAGTGAGTATTAGAGCAAAAATTGTGGTGTTTATTAGTACCATATCACTTCAAATGGTGTATAGAGGTGGTTGGGTACATTATAGGTAAATGCATTCATATGTCAAATAATGTACTCACATGATCAAAGAAATAAAAAATATAAAGGTTGAGTAACAAGATCTTGTAGTTAGCTTTGATGTAGTCTCACTATTTAATGAAATCGTGGTAGATGATGCTATCAAGGCAAGCAAGGATATCACAGATGAGGAAACTGCAGATCTTCTTAAAGTTTTCCTGAAATCGACGTATATTATCTTTCGTGGCAATATCTACGAACAAATTGAAGGTGTGGTAATGGGGTCCCCACTTTCATCGATAATGGTTAATTTCTACATGGAATGGTTTGAAAAGAAATCCATTGAACCTTATCCTCTCAAACCCAAACTATGGAAAAGATTCTTACATAATACCTATATAATCTAGCTACATGAAAAAAATATCTTAAATGGGTTTAAAGATCATTTAAATAATCAAGTCAAAAACATAAGGTTTACAATGGAAATAAAAGAACATAAAAGCATCCCACCCTTGGATATCCTCATCTCTAAGAGAAATGATAATACATTATCCCATCAAGTTTACCAAAGAATACTAATGCATTCATGTATCTTCATGTTAATTTTTGTCACTGCGCTACTTAAAAGCATGGTATCATCAACACATTGGTGACTAAGACCATTAGACTTTTAGATAATGATGACATAGAAAAAGAACTACACTTGGATAAACTTTTCAAAAACAATTACTACAAAGAACATCAATTCAAAAAGGTTGTCTTAAAAGCCAAGAGGAAAAGGCTAAAGCTAATACTACTAAGAACATCAATTCAAAAAGGTTGTCTTAAAAGCCAAGAGGGAAAGGCTAAGGTCAATTCAAAAAGGTTGTCTTAAAAGCCAAGAGGAAAAAGGCTAAAGCTAATACTACTAAGAACATCAATTCAAAAAGGTTGTCTTAAAAGCCAAGAAGAAAAAGGCTAAAGCTAATACTACTAAGAACATCAATTCAAAAAAATTGTCTTAAAAGCCAAGAGGGAAAGGCTAAGGTTAGTAAGAAACAGTGTATCATTCTTGAACCAAATAAATGAAATCTTCACATGCCTCTCAAAGGAACCACAACCAAAATTGCAATTTAAAAAAAAAAAAAAAAAACATTAAAGTTTTCTTTGCCCTTTCTAGCATTCTCAAGGACAGAGAATGATAAAGATGTCATTATCCAAAACATCAAAAGCTCGTTTACACAATTCCCTATTCACTTGGAAAACATTATATTGGTGAAACGAGAAGATGTATGCAATTCAAACTAAAAGAGCATTACACTAATATAAAATATAACCATATTTAATAATATCCCTCGATGGAAAGGAGACTTTGGATGAAAATCGCATGTTTGAAAAGTCAAGACTCAGGATGGTGTCTAAATTATTAGATCTTTTATTCCTTAAGAAATTCCATGATGTTGAGATCGCCCCTAACTTTGCAATGGTTAAACATAGGTTGAATACCTCAAGGAATATATTACTAGGCTTTAGAAACATGAGCGTGGCACTTGTTAGATCGAAAATAAAAAACATGCATAGGTCCATTAGATTTATGTGAGGAAATTTATTCAAAATGCCACCAAGATTCGAAATGACATTTGGTAAATGATTTGAATTTTGTGATAGCTTCGAGCAAAATTCCAAAAAATTGTGTGGTTATACGAATTTATTTGCTGCCAGAATTTGACAAAGAAAATGCTCCATTGAGATCGAGAGTGATTACCATTGACCCACCCACATACAAATTAGCGAAATGTCTTACAAAGAAACTCAAAACCTAGTTGGGCAAACAAACCATCTACTCGGGCTATCAAAGTTTCAAATAATGATAACGTAGAGTAGAAAAGAAAGGTTCACGAGGCACTTTTTTTTTCCAAGAAAAAATTGCTTGAGTTTATAATTATTATAAAACCATTTACAATGCAAGCTGCCATGAGCGCTAAAACCAGAAAAAACAACAAATTAGTTGAGAGAATAAAACCTTACGCAGTCGGTCAATGTAAGCCAGATTAGCGGAAGAAGGAGAGGAGAGTCATCAAACGGGCCGCCTATTCAATCCTGTCTCTGAGCCAAAGCTATGAGGTTCCCCACCATCATTCAAAAATATTAAAGGAGGATATGGAGCTCTCTATTCCATTATCACAATGGAAGACCGAGAGTCTCCCAACCTCCTCGCTAAGGGCCCTCTTAGAGAGAGCATCAGCCTCCCTGTTGTGAGTTCTGGAAATATGAAGGAAGTTGATGTCGGAGAAGCAAGAGGAAAGGACCCGCATTTTCTCCATCCAGCCTTCAATATGGACCGAGTGTAGCTTGCTTTTCTAGCTAATCCATTCAATGATGACTCTCGAGTCACTAAGAACAAGAAGGTGGTTGATAGACCAGAAGGAAGCTAAGGTGAGGGTGGTCCACAAACCCAAGAGTTCAACTTTTGTATTAGTACCCTCCCCACAGTTTAGGAACCACTTAGTGATCCTCTTCGAATGTGATTTAAAGAAGCCTCCAGCCCCGCAGCAAATTCCATTGGACATTGCAGCTCCGTCGAAGCATGCAAGAGTGTGGCCGCCTGCCAAGGTAAATTTGCATGCTTTGTAAGGTATGGACTTAATCGAGGAGGGCTGCCAGTTGAAGTTGGACAAAATTCTATGGAACACCGCTGTACAGGAAGGTGGGCGATCCTCGAAGGTCGCTTTGTTTCTCTCTGCCCAAAGTTGCCAGCAGGCATGGGCATCCAAAGTCGGAGGGGCGCATTTTTTGGAAAGCCAGAAGGAAAAGCAGTCCGATAGGTTAGATCCGCTCCAGGGAACCATAATTGAATAATGAGAGAGCAAGTGTTTCCAAACCTCCTTTGTGAAAAGGCAATGGACCAGTAGGTGGTTTGTATCCTCCGAAGAAAGTCTGCAAAGAAGGCATATGCCAGGACCCTCCCAACCCCTGCAACTAAGCACGTCCCAGGCGAGTATTTTTCCAGTTCCCGCTAACCAGATGAAAATCTTCAGTTTGAGTGGGATCACCCAGTCCCAAATCTGGCGCAGCCACGAGTGGTCAACAACCAATTGCTGCTGGTAGATGAGCGCCGCATAGATATTTTTAACCGAACAGGTGCCTGAGGTATCCCCTCCGGCGCATAAAAGTAGATCCAGTGTATCAGAAAGAGAGATGACGGCTCTCTTGAGCGTTGTTGTGAAGCGTTTCCACTCGGTGGAAAATAATCCATCAAGGTGCAGTTCGTTACTGTCCAACCAGCAGTCAGGAAGTGGGTGGACCCCTCTCGGGGCGTTTACATGGGCAAGAGTCGTATAATTCAGGGACTCAAGCCGCGAGCACAGGGAGGGAAAGAGGATCGATGAATCCCCCATGTCGAGAATCATATCTTTACCCACTCGAATATTGTTTCTTGTTCCTGGCTTCCATCGTAGCCAGTGGAGGATCACCTTTGAAGACGCCACCAGTCCTTTCCAAAAAGGGGACGCCCAATTCTGCAATAGCGATGGCTTTCTGAGCCAATGGAGGATCGACCGGGAGCCCAAGTACTTGTCTTTGATGATTCGATTCCAAATGCTTGCATGATTTACTGCTCTCCAGAAGGAACTAGCCAGGAGGGTCGAGTTGAAGGAGGCGAGGTTCTTTAGTCCCCAACCCCCTGCCTTCCGAGGCTTGGACAGAGTTTGCCAGCAGCAAAGGTGAAAGCTATGATGGCCAACTTGGTCGTTCCATAGAAAATTGAAGGACAGTCGTCTAATAAGATTAAGAATCCTAATAGGTAAACGCTCCAGTGTCATCCAGTAGACAGCGAGGCTTTCCAAAACCGATTTGACCAGGATGTAGCGGCCTCCCAATGACAACCACTTGTTGCACCAAAACCCGATTCTTTTTTCAAAAAGGGTCACTAGCCATTTCCAGTCACTAGGAGAGGAAGCTCCCATTCTCAGCTGGAATCCAAGGTAGGTGAAACCTTCGTTCAGATCAATAAAGGGAAAGGGGATGGAGTCCTGTAGGGGGAGAAGCTCTGCCATGGAAAGACCCCACTTGAAATTGAGTTAAACCATAACAAAATTAATAAGTTTCAAATCATGATAACGTAGAGTAGAAAAGAAAGGTTCATGAGGCACTTGAAATTGAGTTAAACCATAACAAAATTAATAGGCATGAGAGCCTTAAAATCAAATAAGCATAGAGGTTGGTTATTCATTGATTAAAAAAATTTGAAGACATAATGTCTAATGAATGAATCGGCTCTTATGTTATGGTCACAATTTCATATATATTCGATGAATTGGATATCAAAATTAATTGGGCTTAAAAAACTCAGGATGATGATGGGGAACAAAATCATTAAGTGTAATCTAATTTAAACATATTTCTCTAACTCCATTCTACAAGTGTATTTGTGTCGTGCACAAAGTAGGAGACTTGCCTAAACAATTTATTATGGGGAAGTGATCCAATGTTAGTATGGATGGGTAAAGAGCAAAGGGTGTCTTAAAAAATTGATGATTCCATCTTTGGGATTAAAATCATTATGTGTAATCTAATTTAAACATAGTTCTCCAACTCCATTCTCGGGGATCAAAATCATTAAGTGTAATCTAATTTAAACATAGTTCTCCAACTCCATTCTACAAGTGTGTGTGTGTCAACAACAAAGTAGGAGACTTGCCTAAACTATTTATTATCTGGATGTGATCCAATGTTAATATGGATGGGTAAAGGGAAAAGGGTTTATAAAGGGTGTTGAGGCCAAGGGTCTTCTAAGAACATAGAGACCTAGTTTATGTAGAGGGGTGGAGTAAGCCACCATACACCCTCCATTAATCTTATTAACTTGAGAATGGACATCGAGGCTCATTTCCTTAGATGAAAGTGCAGCATTTTTTTTTTTTTTTTGCGGAATCGACAACTAGTTGGGCACGTACTCGCGTTACACGTGGTCGTGTTATCCAACTACTACCACTATAACCTCTAGGTGTGCCCATGATGCCCCATACGAGACACACGAGATAAGTCGGGGGGAGTTGAACTCAAAACCTCATGGAACTTCATATCATGACACTTGCCAATTGAGTTGCCCCCCGGGGGCAGATGTGGTGCATAATTAAAAACATGTCATGACCAAAATTTTATAGCTTATTTATAGAGTTGTGCCTTGAATTTCATCCATTTCATTAACACAACAGCTAATGGAAGAATCAATCTCTACTCCACCAATGGATGGAATTGAGTGTGTGAGGTAAGATTTTACAAAACAAAATGAAAACTTTAATATAGACGTTTGATGGGGGCATTCCATTGATGTTGTATCAATCAAAATTAGGTAGACTAAGAATGGTTGAAATCTCAATTTGCATTTTTTAATTGATTGAAAACTTCCACATTAATGAAGTTTTTAATGACCAATTTTAAATGGATGGTGTGGATGCATTGATGGTAGAATATACTTCGTCATATGAGGTATTTTTTTTATCATAGGCACCCTTCATTTGAAAAATTCCACCTTAAAGAAGCTTTTAATGATAAATTCTAGATGCAAGGGTATAAATATTTGTTTTTTTAAGGATCCAATTCAAGCATATCACTCTAAAATACATGAATAGAAAAATGAAAGGATAGGAAAAAATTGTATCTCATTACACCACACCATATCCAACTAAAAAAGTTGAAATAAGTGACCAACATGACTTAGTTAAACACACTTAATATAAAATTGAAACAAAAGTCACAGTCTCGATGATTTAGGGCTTGATTGTAACTCAACTATAGACTCAGGTCATCGGAAGGCCCAACCTCAAAGTCAATTGATCTAAAAATGAAGAAGACTTGAAAAACTTGAAATTTATTGCAAGTGAATGTTATGTGTTTAAAGCAAAAGGATCAGTTTGCAACACATAGATTAAAGGATTACTTATGCAAATTAYACATAGACARCARCATAATCAATGAACATAAGCACATAAACACAACAATTGATAAAGGAGTTCACCCCTCTTATGGGCTACATCTCCTGGTCCAGCTTCCAATGGATCATTATTATTAATTGCTCAAAAGTGCTCAAAAAACATATCTTACAATGCTCAAACTGACAAACTGACTGCTCCAATGGCTTCAGAGCGTCTCAAAACCCCTGTCTGGGCTCTTTCGGCACCTCAATCGGGCGAAAAATGAAGAAGTTAGGCCTCCTGGAAGTCTCCCTCTTCAAGCTTGTTGTCTCTGAATCTACAAAACACACCCTTTGTTGTTTGAACCTGACTCACACGCATTTTAAAGCGTGAAAACCTAGCACCGGGCACAACCGCGCCAACGGTGCAAACCGTAGGACGGTTAAGGGCGCGCCAACCCCTAACCGCCTAGGCACATGGGTGTATGGGTCATGTGACCTCGCGCTTGACAAAAAGTGGTTAAAAAGGTTACAACTGTTTGAAACGAACCTCCCGCACTCTGGTCATATGTAAAACCGTGGGCTATATGTTATAACTCGCGCCAACGGTCGCAATGTGTTATGGTCATGTTTTAAACCGAAGCCACGTCGTATTAACACCCGCGCGCATATATATAACATATGGTCACATGTTATGTAATAGAACCACGGGTCGGGGCTAAGCCCCGACCCGACCCCCCATCGAATAATACAAAAGTTTGAATTCAAATATATTCAAACATATACATATAACAAGAACCAACTCGTGGTCCAATGGTCGGGCGGTCGTGCGAAGGCGTTTTGCTTTGTGGGAGGCCCGGGGGTCGAACCCCGCGGACCCAAACAATGAGTGACACGTGGCACCCACGGATTGGGCCACATGTCCTCATACCATTTGCCACCAAACGGACACGTGTCATCTCCTGATTCGCCAACTATCAACCAACCATATGTTGCCACATCACCACCTGACATGTCATCGTACGGCCTGTACGGCCCTGCCACATCATACTGTACGGACTGTACAGTCAACACCAAATTTTTTGCCTGTTTGGCTTGACGAACAGATCGCGATATCTTCTTCATACGGAGTCCGTTTGACAAAGTAAATATACCGTCGGAATCAGGAAAACGAGACAGACATAATGGCACTGATTTAGTTGCATTCCGAGCACTTTGAAATTTGAGCAAAATTTGATCCCCTGATCACACCTCCCCATTGGGAATCTTTTGGACCTCCAAAAGACTATTTCAGTCTATGTGAAGATGAGGGTAAAGTTCCCTCACCCTTTGAACCTCAATCCACTTGGCCTTGCTTGGATTCGTCCCTTTAAGACCAACTCGCAAATACTCCACATTTCCTCGTTTCGAAGTTTGCATCCTCCTATCAAGGATGGTGTCTTCCTGCAGTTCTGTTAGATACTCTGGAGAAAAATCATCTATGGAAGGAATCTGAACATGCTCTCCTTGATCATCAATCAATGGAGGCTCTTACAACTTCAAATTCTCAACATTAACAACTGCATACATCTGCATATAAGGAGGCAAATCTAAATGAAAAGCATTGTTACCAATCTTGTTTATAATTTTGAAAGGACCATATCGAATCGGTTTCAACTTTTTACCTTCCCCTTTAAGCCTCTCCTTGCTGATGTAAAGCCAAACTTCATCACCAACTTCAAAACTGTGATCAACACGATGCTTGTCATGTCTCGTTTTGTACT
>JZKD02S2040581.1:484942-511870 GCA_000966675.3 Picea glauca
TTAATAGGATTTACTCATTCAAGATGCATATAAACAGTAGCATAATCAATGAACAGAAAACACATAACATAGCAAATGATAAAGGAGTTCACCCCTCTCTTGGGCTACATCTCCTAGTCCAGCTTCTAATGGATCGTTTGTATTATTTGCTCAAAGTGCTTAAAAATGTGCTTTAAAATGATCAAAATGCCAAATAGACTGCTCCAATGGATTCAGAATGTCCAAAACCCCCTAGCTGGGCTTTTTCGACACCTCGTTTGGCCAAAAAATGAAGTAGATAGGCTTCCAGGAAGTCTCCCCTTCAAGCCTGTTGTCTCTGCATCTACAAAACGCACCTCCTCTGGCTCAACCTAGCCCACACGCAATTTAAAGCGTAAAAACTTGGCACCGGGTGCAACTTCACAACCGATCCAAACTGTCGAACCGTTACACGTCGGCCCTAACTACCAAGGCCCATGGGCACATGGCTATCATATGATTGTGTGCTATATAACATGGCTTAAGTTTTAACAATCATTTGATAACCATAACATCTAACCCGCGCGCATATATGCGTTGTCACATGGCATACCAAACCGTGCATATATTTAAACGGTTATAACATGGTTACAGTGGGTCTAGCCGCTGTGGCTTCGGTCTCATACAATACAACATATGACCACGGGTCGGGGCTTAGCCCCGGCCCGGTCCACGCCCAAACATACATTTAAACAATATTAAATACAATGCTTTGCATATATATAACAAGGAACATGTGTGGGCGCGCCGGTTGGGCGACCTTTCCCAAAGCTTTACCCTGCCCCGGAGGTCACGGGGTCGACTCCTGCTGAGTGAAAAGGTTTTAACCAACAAACAGGTGACACGTGGCGGCCTTTGATTGGGCCACGTGTCACCATCCCATTCGCTGCCAACAAACACGTCACATGCCAACTGTCCAATAACTATCTGCCACATCAGCGTACGGCCTGCCACGTCATCTGTATGGCTTGCCACGTCATCGTCCGTACGGGCTGTATAGTCAGCATCCCTTTTTTTTTTTGCATGTTTGCCATTTTGAACAGAATGTGATATCTCTCACTCGCGACGTCTGTTTGAACCCAAATGAGTTGCATTGGGTTCGCAACGACGAGGCCTACGCTCTCGTCCTATTTGAAGCGGTTCTGAGCACTTTGAATTTTTGAGTAAAATTTGATCCCCTGATCATCAAGTGTCCTTCTTAGGCTTGCACAATATATAGCTTACATGATAGGCAGTTCACATCTAACCATAATTGACATGAGTAAAATGCTTTGAAAAAACAGTATGCAAAGTGTTAACACGGTAAAACAAAAGCGATAATGCCATGTTGGGGACACTTCTTCGAAAAAGTAGGATAGGCCTTGTCGCTGGGAGACACCCCTTGGAACTATCTAGAGAATTCATCGAGAGAAGCATGTGTAATACATGCAGATGGGGTCTCATGCCTGACATGGTGCATGTTTGTATCTTAGCCATAATTAAAATCTCATTAATTAATTATTTTGTGTTAATTAATTTAATCAAATAACAATTACAACTCATATGATCACCAAATATGTCGGCTTGTGTCTTGGTCACGTGGCTATCATGATTTTAAGCCCTGACATGTAAGGATCAATTGTCTAATTCCAGGTCGGCTCCTTCCCAAATTGCATTATTCTCGGGTCCTTACAACATTAATGGTTTCCATGTTACTACCGTCTAAACCAAAGGTCCTCTCCTTCAATTCCACTTCGAAAAATCTCAATCTAGATGTCCTACTATAGAGATCAACAACCATAGTTTACAGATTATCTTTGTGCCCCTAAATAATTGGCTCTCAATAATTAATTAAAAGGTAACCAATAATTCTGGGTAATTGCCTTCAATCTCATGAATCCCAACGAGTTCCTGAAGAGTTCACAAGCAGTGAAATTAATTTAATGTTTGCATACACATACCACATTATTGATGAACATTTCAATTATATTGTATCTCATAGCTGGAGATCATTATTTACTTTGCATTCACTTAATTATAACCTTTTGAGTTGATGAATTTATATGTTTTTGGTGTCCCCATATGAGTAGAGGTCCAATAAATCCACAAGATAAAATTAGAATGACCATATTAGACAAATTTATATGCTAGTTCCATCTAGGAGATCCGGTATTTAGGGTTTATATCCGAAAAAGGCTCTTGTGAAAACGTCAATTTTCTCAAACATCGATAGCTAGACTACCGATGGAAATGAATATTAGTACGATAAAACACCTAGCCCAAGTGGAGCCACATTACTTCATAAACATAATCATAGCTCTAATACTTCACTGTAATGCACCTAGGTCCCTATATGAGGCACACTACCGTAAAATTTTTACTTTGATACCAACAATAACCATCCCTGCCACTAACTAAACACAAGGGTAAATAATTTTTTTCTAATGCCGAAGATAAATAGAAATACAATGCAACATGCATATTAAACATACATCTAACAACACTTGCAAAAACCATGAACAAAAACTGATACAACAACTCATAATGACATATAAATATTGAACTCAGAGTTCTTATGCACAACAATTAAATATATGAACAAGAGTATAACATAGATATTTAACACTTATCTTTAAGAAACAAAGATGCAACTAACTACAGGGGACAAACGTTCCTCCCAACTATAGATCTGCTTCTCCAGATCTTAACATATCACCCTCGAGCAGGGGCTACAAATCCACAAAGGAGGGTGTCCCTCACAGTCCCAACACTTCCCGTGATAGCTAATTATCATTGCAAGCATCCTCCTAATTTGATGCATTTTTTTATCTAATATATTGTTGTGAAATATGATCTCTTCAAGTTTTTCATTAAATATGGAGTGATGAAGATCACCATCATCAAAATTGATTGGCTCTATCACTAGTTCAATATGATCCAAATTGATAATTCCAAATCAACACTATTGTCTAAACCCATTTCACAAGGAAATAGATCCTTCATCTTTGCTTTTCCCTTCAACCAGTCTCCCCTCATCAGCTATATAAGATAGAGGTTCGAGTGGACATACACCAATATCTCCACTCTAGAATGCTCAAGTTTACTTCTTAAAAGTGTGCACATTCTCGTATATACTCCAATTCCTCTCACGAGAAGAGGATCAAGTAATATGAGATAGTGGCCTCATGCCTAATTGTTGTGGAATAGTGCATGTTTTCCCATGTGTTACCCACTTGAAGACACTTTTAGGGGAAACACCAATGAAATAATGAAGAGAGGAAGAGTGAAAAAGAGTTTTTAGGACCATTTTTTAAGTAGATTCAATGGTCACTTTTTAATGCCACGTGTGTTTGACACATTGTGACATGTTGTGCTAACACATTAAACACACTTTGACATGTGCCTCTCACAACAGAGGTGTGTCACAACATGTCCAATGTGAGGGTACAATGTGTTGTAAGTGTCCACATTTTTTTTTGACATGTGGACAATTGGATGTGTATGGTGCTTAGCATTTAACATTTTCTTCATGAATTAGTTCCATGTCTCACTTCCTTTTTTCTATTTATATATCTGGAAAAAAAATATAATACAATAAAGTTACAAATGTGCATGACCACCTAAAGGCTAAAGGAAAGGTTTTTACGTCAGATTAAACCTTGATTGAACAATTGTGTGCATCTCTTATAAGGACAATGCTTTTAAATCTAAACTACAAAGACATTACCTATGTCAGATGATAAATAAATTCAATATGTTTACTCTAGGTCTTTTTTTATAAGTTTGGATGTGGAAGTATGATAAGCTCATTTGGAATTACAAAGCTAGTAGCATTTACCATTTCTTGAATAATTCTTTGGGAAAATTGAATACACATTGGAGTCTCTCGTATATCGATATTGGTGAATCACCTTATATAGCGCCTTTTGTGAATCACCTTATATAGCCACATCTTTCTTTGGGAAAATTGAATACACATCGGAGTCTCTGAGATATCGATATTGGTGAATCGCCTTATATAGTGCATTTTGTGAATCACCTTATATAACCACATCTTTCTTTGGGAAAATTGAATACACATTGGAGTCTCTTAGATATCGATATTGGTGACTCACCTTATATAGTGGCTTTTGTGAATCACCTTATATAACCACATCTTTCTTTGGGAAAATTGAATACACATTGGAGTCTCTCGGATATCGATATTGGTGAATCGCCTTATATAGTGCCTTTTGCGAATCACCTTATATAGTGCCTTTTAGAATCTCTTGTAAATTGTGGGTCTTTTCATGGCTGTTAATTTTCAGTATCCAACTTTCAAGGAATGTTGTTGCACTTGAGAATATAACGATACATGTCTACATTATGTTCGGACTCATAAATATTGCTATCTATTTTAAAATTATAATGTTTTTCTTTTATTTTGGAGTGTTATTTGTTTTTAAAAATGCATTTTTTTCAAATAAAATACATTAAAATAGTCCATAGTCCTATTAGGTGATGTTGACTCCATTGGTGGATTTCAATATAAAGGATTAGGTTTTGTATTCAAGTAATCACTTTATATATTGATTGGAAAATACATTGTAAACCTTATTTAGTAATTGTATTGAGTTTTATATTAACTTACTCTTTTAATATAAATGGATTTATTTTTTATTTTTTAATTAAAAAATTTTAATTTTAATTATTTTATAAAAAATTAAAAACTTTTACACTACAATAATATAATATAAATTTATTAACAATTAACATAGAACATAAAACTATAAAATTTAAACTTTATATTTTTTTCAATATTAACATCATCTTTCGTACCAAAAAAATCCCTCTCCTATTTATTAACAATTAACATAAAAACATAAAACTAAAAAATTTAAACCTTATATTTTTTTTTCAATATTAACAATATCTTTCATAACAAAATGGCGCCATCCAAAATAGTAACAGCAGAGCATCTTCCAAAAGCTTAACACACTTTTGTAACCTTATTCTTTATATTTTTTATTTAATTAATATTATAATATAACATATTTTTATTTATATGGTAAATAAAAGATGAAACGTGAATTTACCCTCAAGTTTTTCATTATTCATCTTGCGCGATAGTTCTTTACTTTTCACAAAGACAAGGGGAAGAAGACTGATTATTTATGTTACGGTCTTGAGATTGTTGTATTAATAACCCCCAAAAATTTACATTTACAAATTTAACACAATTTCTTTACCAAACATTCATTAACTTCCCATAATCTATAGTCCCTTTCTACAATCATTTAAAGCAAAAATATTGAGATTTAATAATTTTATATTTAAAATATAATTAATATTTGTATTACTATTTAATATATAATTTGAATATGTAGGTTTTATAATTAAATATGAATTTTCTGGGGATTAAATTGTGTGTGAGTTTTTAAAATTTTTAGAAAATTCAAATATAATTTAATCTCCAAAAAATTTAACACTAATGTAATATTAATTAAATATTAATAATAATGGTATGCATTTAAATTATATATATATATTAAATGGTAAGATTTTTTATTCACTTTGAATTTCCTATTAGTGTGATCTTGCTAGTTGAGCATGATCATTAACCACACGTTAATCCAAATTACAATAAATCAATATGTCTTAATTGCATCCAAGCCAAAAACCTTAAAGGGAGTATAATGTTAGTGTTTTTTTCATTGTAAGAAATGCTACATCATTATCATCCAACCATAAACAATGTTGCATCATTGTCAACCCCAAGCTAGCTATAGTTGAACAATTTACTATCCAACCTAAGATCATGTTGTCATCCGTCTAAACCAACACTTGATAGTTCCTGAAAATTATGTCCCTACTTCACTAGGCATTCACATACTTTCAATACACTTATCAACACTATTACCCTAACATGATGTGATAACACACAATCCAACACATTATCAAATCACTCGGTCCTCTAATAAAACCTACTATGCAACTCCTCATTAATCATCTACCCTTACTTGACTAGACATCCATGATCCTTGACTAGACATCCATGATCCTCCTAACTGCACGCTAATACATCATCCTATATATATAGACTCGTCATACACCCTTAACCATTTGTACTCAATACACCCTCAATCATACCACTGACAAACGTGGATCTCCCTTTAGGTTTGCTTATCTTTGAAGTATTAAGATTAAACAAATTGGGTGGGAGGCGTATGAAGATCTGTTTTTAAGGTTTGTTTGTGTCGTAAAGTCCATAAGGGGTCCCATAGACAAGACAGTAGAAAGTGCATGAACACAAAGAATCTATGACTATTAAAACAGTAAACACAAAGAATCTATGACTATTAAAACAGTAATAGTTTCCCATTACCTTCCGTGGTGTTCGCTGACAAGTCACATTGGTACAATTTTATTACATGGCTTACGTACACGTGTACTACTTCGCTCATAGTGTTGCGATTTATTTTTCCAAGGACCAAATTCAAAGTCTTGTGGGTCATGGTCACGTAAGATATGACGTTTAGAGACCTCTTTTTTATTAAAATGATAATAAAACTAATCACTCTTTTTTTCCACGGGAAAGTTTTTCGTTTATATTCATCAGTGTATAAATTTTTTACATAGCAGTCATTACGATATCCATTCTGGAAAGAAAGAAAGGAAACAAATATTTTGTAAGCAATTGTCTCGCGTCTTTGTCTTACCCAAACATTGTCCTTTAAAATTCGAAACAGAGTCATAGTACCATCCTTCATATATTATTACATACTTTAAGAACATTACTAAGTAATAAATAAGTAGTTTTCAAAAAAGATTGTAAATTCAAACTATATTTCTAGCCTTGAGATTTACAAAGTCCTATCCAAGAATTCTTTTCACGAGCTTCGTCAAAGAAACCCAAAGTAATTGTTTAATCAATCAGTCATTCCCTAGCTGTCTAGGCAATTTTTTTTTTTTTTACAATGTTGAAAAATATCCCACACTTGAAGGATTGACATATTTATATTCTCCAAAGCCTTAGCATTGGATGCAATTCATATGCCCCACAACACTAAACAAGGGATTGCAAAAAACTTTTTTGATGTCTTTCGATTGCACCAAGGTTTTAGACATTCACCAATACTATTACCATACCAACGGATGGGCACCCTAATCTTTTACCCAACATCTTTCCAAATTTGTTGAGCATAGGGGAATGTAATGACCATATGAACTATGGATTTCTCTGCATTCATAAAAAACATATAGACATAGGGCATTGTGTGTTTCTTTTTTTGTAGCTAATCCCATGTCAAAACTATGTTTTTTAAGGCTAGCCACAGGTGGATCCTTGTTTTCATCAATGCTTTTATTTTCTAGATAATAGGCCACCACCAATTAGTTTTTGAATTAACTTCATTTACACCTTCATCTTGTAAGGCCTGATACCCTAACTTAGCCATGTATTGACCAATAAACTTGTTTTTCCCCAGTTCAAGCAACCAGGTTCATCCCTCAATACAATATGATTTCTTTGAATTTTAGCCACCCTTGATGCCAAATATATGTATTGCCCTAATCAACAACACAATTTAAGGCATAATGCCTATATCCTGAAGACGTTGAACCATTTATGGAGAAAGAAAAATAGGTTGCACATAAACTAATATAACATTAGCCCCAATTCTCACTTGATGACCATTGCCCACCTTCCACATTAAGTGCTCCTCGATAATGGGAAAATCCAAGACCAGAGCTTTCCATTGGTTGGATACATTTTTTTATATTGTTTCTAGGGTTCCTTATCCAATCTATCAAAGAGTTTGGGGCTATGTATTTTTTAACAATGATTCTCTTTGAAGAATTATAATTTGAAATCAGATTCCACAAGCTTTTTATTGCTAAGGCTTTGTTGAAAGAGTGTATTTGCTCGAGAACCCAACCTCCCTCTTGTTTGGGCTTGGCTATAGATTTATAACTAGCCCATGGAAAACCTTTCTTGCCCTCCTTACCTTTCCATAAGAAGTTAAACAATTATTTCTTATCTTCTCTAACACACCCTTAGGAATATATGCAAGTGAATGCCAATAGATGAGGATAGCTTCCACGATTTCTTTTACTGAGACAAATCTCCCTCCTTTAGAAACCCATTTGTTACACTTAAATTGTATTATTTTTTCTATCTTGCCTAGAAGCTACTCCCAATCCTTCTTTAGATATCCATTTGGTTTAAGAATAAAGCCCAGGTACTTAAAACCCACTAAGTGTATATCAAAAAATTCAAAAGGGAAACATGTTTTAGACAACTGTACTTGATCATCTATTAACTCATTAAAGCTAACAACAAATTTTAACACATTAACCTCCATACTAATTGCTTTGCAATACAACTCCAATATCTCCTTAAGAGATCTACCTTCAG
Source organism: Picea glauca (assembly GCA_000966675.3). Classification (NCBI taxonomy): domain Eukaryota; kingdom Viridiplantae; phylum Streptophyta; class Pinopsida; order Pinales; family Pinaceae; genus Picea; species Picea glauca. The sequence continues at coordinate 493,335 of JZKD02S2040581.1, forward strand.
GGTCACTCCCATATGAGAATAATAAAACATTAACAATAAAAAGTAGATGAGTAAGCTTTTCATTTACTCCAATCTTAATTCCCTGAATACTTCCAAATATCCTAGCTACCATAATAGCTCTGCCTAGTCCCTCAACAACTAATAGAAATAAATAAGGGGATAGGAGACATCCTTGCCTCAGTCTCCTTGAAGGATAAAAAATGGAGATGTTGCATCACTGATTATAAATAAATAGGAGATAGAAGTCACACAACCCATCATCCAATAGACCATAGGCAAGTTAAAACCTATATGAATAATGATCAACTATAAATAGACCCAACATGTGAAGTTGTAGGCCTTGGATAGAGACATCATCATGACCATAACTAGCATCTTCTTAGATTTGATAGAATGAAGGCCCTCTTATGCATCAGCTATAGCTTCATGTATATGCCTATCAAACTTTAGAAAACCAAATTGTTCAAGAGAAATAGCACCAAAAAGAACACCCTAAAGTCTAACAACCACTACCTTGGCTATGATTTTATATACATAGTTACAAAGGGAGATCGACAAGAATTCATCAAAAGACCTTGGCTTTATCACTCTTGGGAATGAGTGCTATAAATGTAGACTTAAAGGACCCAACACCTTTCAAGAAATCCTCACCTACTCAACTACCCTTCATAAGTTATCCATCAACAAATCAAAGAAACCACTGAACAATTCAATAGTCCAACCATTGGGACCCAAGGTCTTGTCTTTTTGAAAGGAAGCCAACATAACTCTTAATTCCTCTTTTGTAACCTTCTCTTACAACAATTGGTTGTCTTATTATAACATGAATTGAAGAAATAAAGGGGTCACCCTCACCACATCATCCACGTTAGAAAACACGCGTTCTTTATAAATATTTTGGATGTGACGAACTACTATAGCGGCAAAATCATGGAACCCTTTAACAATTTCACCTTCTAGTTTTTTAATTCCCAGATTGTATTAATGTTTTTTCGGAAATTGGCATACTGGTGGAAAAACTTTGCATTATCATCCCCCTGCCCCAACCAAACAACCATTCTCTTTAGTCTCCACTCCACCTCCTTTCCATCTAGAATATTCCTTTTCTTATCCTCTAATGCCATAAGTGTTAGAATCTCCTCACCATTAAAGACCCCATTGACATTGTTTTGGAAAATATCAACAATTTATTTTTTTGTTTCTATTAATGTATTATCTTTCTTCGTATACCTTTTCACGACCCAAGAAAACACCTTATCTTTTACCCTTTTCAAAGCCTCAACAAATTAACCACAAGCATAAACTCTGGAGTCGCCATCAAAATTATTCCATTCCATTTTCACAAGTTCCTGAAACTCCTTCTCTTCCAACCACCCAAAATTTAACTTAAAAGGATTGGATGGCTTGGGATCACCTCTGTCTATTTGCAAAAAGATGGGGAAGTGATCCATGTCTCCACCAACTTCTACCCATGATCTACATTTGTCCACTTGATTTAAGAGAGATGTTAAAACCAAAAAATGATTGGGATGTTTATCAATTCCATCGCTTCCAACCCTGTTATTTCCCCATGTGGGCATTACTATAATAGGCTCCATGTCCATCAAACCAACATTCTTGATACGATTCTTATGAAAATATGCTAACCTACCAAGTCTTCCAAAGTCACCCTATGCTTCTAATTTTTGAAGGGTGAAGTTAAGATGCTCTCCAATAATAATCCTTTCATCATTTAGGAGTTGGAGTGAGAAAAAACTCTCCCAAACCTTTTCTTCCCCACATATGGTCTGTACATGTTCATCATAGTGGTTGTCTAACCCAAACTATTGCAGAACAATTCAATGCATAGCCCTGAAATGACATAGGATTTAATTAAAGAGTATCCATACCTCCAACTTGTTATGATACCTCTAAAGTTTCCAACCGAGTCAGAAGCAACAAAATCCCAACCCTTTAAACATTTTTTCAATTCACTAACCAACCTATACCCAAAACCCATGGTTTCTTGTAATAAAATGACATCAGGGTTTTTAAATTCTTCTAATCTAGAAAGTGCAAGTCTCTTATGGAGACTGCCCAAGCCCTAGATATTTAATCAAAGGACTATCATTTATAACTACCTTTGAGGGGCTATCTTGCTCTAAGGACCCCGATAATTGGTCTTTGAAGGCCCTCTTGGATTTCAATGGAGACTTTTAATTGGGACTAATGAAGATAATATTTCCTAACCATTGTATGGCTTCCAATTTCCTTAAAAGTATCAAGACCCAAGACCCAAGCCCCTTGTATCACTCCCTTTTCATATAGAATTAAGAGGATGTAATTCATATGTGCTTGTTTCCCTACTATCTTTGTCAGACCACTCTATCCCCATGAATCTAGCTAAGGGAGGTTTACATGTATCCCTATTTGTGTCTAATATGTTAGAGGAGGAAATTAATGAGCCCCCTCCCATAGAAGAGTTTTTGTCAACCTGAGAGGAACCCCCTTCCTAGAACCTTTTTCATATTTAGGGTTCTACAAAATCTTAGACAAGGTGTGCCACTCATTGAGAACCAAACTACTATCACTTCTCTTAATGCCAACAAGATAATTCAAAGGAGTGGGATACTTATTGACATTTATGCTAATTTATTTTGTTAGATGTGTTCCCCATGTCATATCTTCAATCCAAGTCTCCTCCAAACCTGGAACTACCACCAAGGGGAGCCCAAGGAAATTCATATCTACTAAAATATTTAAAGGATTCTTTAATATAACACCCAACTCTTTGTGAATATTTATCTCTTTCTTACAACTTTCTAAACGAGTTTTAACATAGCTTAGATCAACCACTCTAGAATTTGGAAGCATAATTCACTCAAAATGAGTCCCCCTATATTTGAGCTTGAGTTGAACAAGAGGAGACATTTGCATTGAGGGTTTTGGATTTAGTGTAGTATTCAAAGACACCTCTTTCCATTTCCATACTTTCCTAATAAAGGGCTTTGTGAAATCTTCCACTACGTGTCCATGTTGGTGGAATCTGACACATAAAAAAAGAATGTTTGCATAGTCCAAGACCTAGGTGTAAACCTACTCACCCACCTTGATGTCCAAGCTCTCTTCCAACCCATTTTTGAGGTCTATATCTACCAAGACCCTTGTAACTATCCAACTTGAATTGGACTTATATGCATGATCTACCAAAATAGTTTTTCCTAACATATTCCCCACATCACCACTAAATTGCTCCATCCAAAACTCAATAGGAAGTCTCAACAAATTAATCCAAATAGGGACTAAAAACTCCACCTTTGATTGCAGATCAAAGAAGGGATGCCATGGCTTAATTGTTAAATAGGACTAGCCCTGAAACCAATTTCCACCAAGGATCCTCAAAGCATCTGCCTCATAATATAAGAGAAAATGAAGCTAACCTCTGGTGAGAATATGAAAAATTGGTGCATACCCCAACATTGGGGACCATGAAATTTGAAGCCATGAATTCAAAATATTCTCTACAATATACTTTCATGTAAACTTCCCTATTAGGGTTTTTCTAACAAAGTATGTAATTTGACTTACCCTCAAATCCTTTCCCACAACCATTGTCACCTTCAAAACCCTTTTCCATATAACCTTTCTTGATTTTTTGTGCTTGGGATTCACCTAGGAGACAGGTTCCCCTACTAGAATCCGATTTGCACCAACCAGATAGTCTAAGTCCAAAGATCTACCTATAAATCCTTCACCTTTCCCCGAGTCATCCTTCAACCCTCATAGAGTTTCCTCACCCCTTTCCTCCTTCTGGATCGACGATAAACTCCTTGACTCATGCCCAACCTCATAAATCCGACGATGTAAAGTAGAATCACCGAGAGAGAAAAAGTGACTAGACCCCTTCCACTGTGCTTCTCTACCCCAAGAACAATCCCTTCAGTGGGATCCACAAGTTTGAGAACAAACTCCTCTTTTGATGGATGATGTATTTTCGATGCACGTGATCTAGAGTAACTCTTAAGTTATAGATCTCACAACTCTTTGAAGCATTGAGGCCCTAGTTTCCATCCACCTCCCTACCCACCTTACCAAAATATCTGACTCCCATACCTTCATCCTTAATGTCGCTATACTCAGACTGATAACTCCTTGACTAATTCCAAAGTCTTGGCTACATCTGACAATGAGCTCCCCTTGTCTCCAACAACATTGTCCAGGTAGCAATACCCTAGTGAGTTTTCATAATGAAAAGGCTTATGGGACACAAAAATTTGACTACCTTCAGTTGGATTTGGAGAGTAGTCAACTAATTAGATGTTCTCATCCATTAGGCCTAGGGTTTCTAAATCATCCAAACCCACTTCAAATCCTTTCATCCACTCAAAATTTTTCATTCTTTATCTAGGAAGAATATACACACACACATAAAAATTTATGACAACATATGTGCATTTAAATTATATATATATATATATATATATATATATATATAAGCGTTGTCTAAAGATTCGACCTTTTGAACTTTTCTATCAGAATACGACAAAATAGATTTGGGTGAAATCGCCATTTTCTATTGTTTAAATTTCATTTTTGAATGCATAAATTTATCATCGTGAAAAACCCTTAGGCAGTTGAATTATATAGACTTAATCACTTAAATATGGAGTTCCAACAATTTTTGACTAAATTTTGGATAGAATTGATCGGAAAATATACCTGTAAAACACCAAAAAATCGAAAGTTTAGACTATATATATATATATATATATATATATATATATATATATATATATATTGTATAATTAAATATAATAATGATAACTAAAGTTTGAGTAGAATAGATCAGAAAATCAAACGTTTAATATATATATATATATATATATATATATATATATATATATAGGATAATTAAATATAATAATGATTACTAAAGTTTGGATAGAATTGATGGGAAGATATACCTGTAAAACACCAAAAAAATCAAATGTTTAGACTATATATAAATTGGATATTTAAATATAATAATGATACTATTTTATATAAATATAAAAGTCAATATAAAAATCATTTTTTCCATAAATATAACATTTTAGAAACAATAATGAGGATGGTAATGCATTTGACCTATATCAATAAAATACAATACCCTAACAATAACACCAAACTATTAAACTAATCATCAAAACTATAAAACTCAAACTTTAAAAATATAACAACTAAAATTAAAATTAAGCTAAACATTTTAAGTTTTTTTTTTAATTAAATGATACAATACCCATCATTAATGTGAAAGCTTAGAACTTAATCATGGAGTAAACTCAAACCCATAGTGAAATAAAAAAATAAAATAACGGGTAATTCATAAGTAAACTACAAACAAAAATACACATGGAGTTTATAACGGAAATCCTTTAAGAAAATAATATTCGTTCTAGGGATAGAGATCCTCATAATTTATAAGAACCAATTTTATAAGGAGACATAAAAGTGGAAAATACAAATGGTTTTGTTAGATTTTTTTTTTTTTTAAAATGCATTCTATCTTGCGAATCCTATTGGTATCCCACACAAGTGGAAACAAAAGGGTTAAATTTGTTTTTTAAAATGTATTTTAATTTTTAAAATCACAGTTGTTTTCCACCCACTACTTCACACACTTTGGTTGAACCTTTGATCTTCCTCACATTTTGGTCTTAGATTTATTGAAACAACCTTCCTTTCTTTCATAACATTTATATAAATAAGATTTCAATTCTCAAATCAAATTGAGATCAATCTCTTAGAGGATCTCACTTACTACATATTATTCTTTTAGGGGATATCCACTTACTACATATGAAGTTTTGGAATATTATATAAAATAGGCTTGGAAGAAGGAATTCTCAATTAACATTTAAATAATTAAATTATAAGCACGCATTTTAAATAAATGTATTTTTTTTATATATAATTGTTTTTTATATAAATATATTTTTATAATTATTTTTTAATAATATTTAAATTTTATATAAAAATAATAATTTTTCATTAATTAATGATAAAATAAATATATTTATGTCCCTTTTATTAAAAAAAATAAAATATATCCATAATTAACATCACTTTATATCCTTTTACCATAGGCATTGTCCATTAAAAATTAATCTACACCAAATACATAACATCTTAAAATGGTTGATACACTTATTAAAATTTCCTTTTATTTAATGTTTATAGTGAAATTAAATGAAATCTCACTTTTTAGTGTTTATAATATAGAAAGGTGCATTTTATACTTGATTATGGAAAAATGTATCACTTATCTATTTGATAATGAAACAAGATATGTGACTAAAAATATTGCTTAAATTTTTAAACAACAATATAAGTAAATATATAAGTCTGACATATTATTGATTTGCCAAATACATTTTATAATTTAGTATAAGGAAAATGTGTCATTTCTTTCACCCATATTGATGTGACATATATTAGTAAATAATATTGAAGTGGTTTTTTTGGGACTAAATAAAGTTTCCTTCTCATTCACTATTTAAATTGGATCTTTTTTAGAATAGACTAATACCGATAAAGATCAAGTGTTATCACTTTTTAACTTATTTCAAATATATTATTTAAAAAAAATAATAAATACACAATTGAAATATTATTATTATTAATAAAAAACAAAATATCATAAAAATAATTTAATTTACGAATTTATTAAATGCTTTAAAACTCTAATCTTTTCCAATATATTTTTTCCCAAATTTTATGCTTTAAAAGGTGAGACACTCCAGTTTAATCCCTTAAACTTTAATAAATATAAAATTATAATCCATTTCCATTGAATAATTAAATAGAGAGAATAAAACGGTGGGTAAATAAATGACAAACATCTCAAATGAAAAGGTAAATTAGAAGGTGCAAACGATGTGGACGCATTGAGAAGTTTCAGATGAAGTGAAACTCATCCGCTCCACAAATTTTATTTATTTTAATTTAATTAACGTTTTCAAGTTTGACTTAGGCACTTGATGTTTACTTTTCATATGGATATATTGAAAAAAACAATAATATTGGGTGGAGGCGACAACCCATCTCCGTGTAATAATTTGGGGGAATAAAAATGAAATGAAATAATTCGTGAGTTAAAAAAAAACAAAATTGAAACAAATGTGGGCATTACAAATATGCAATCATGAAATCTGAGATCTGATCTGAAGTCTCTTATCTTTGAAAACCACGGTTAACATTAATGCAATCATTTTTTATCTCTTGACGGAGGGATTCCCCACAGTTAGCTAATTGTCATAAAATGTGGATTCTCTGGCTGAACAACTGAAATTGGCCGTTAGAGAACAGTTCATGTGACCAGTCAGCTCTACGGTTGCAGTGAGATTTGAAAGAACGCGAAAGGAACGGAACAGTACGGGGAGGAACACAACAATTTGCACTCCACCCAAAACTGGAAAATATAAAATTTGCGAGGGCTAATCAGAATATTTAAAAATTTGAATTAGGAATCAAAGTCTCCTATTTATTATAATTATTACGCCGAGCCATGGTTGAAACTTATAGAGAACATATTATTAAAACCATTAAATTTTCTGTTTGTGTTTTGGACCTCCTCGAGAGGAGAAATAAAAAGTTGATCGGTAGGAGGTGTCAATTTCTGTTTCTTTCCCTGCACAGTGAAAGGTTTGGTTGGGTGTATTGCAGTTTCATTTAGCCACCAGTCATCCATTCCTTTTTTGTTCCCAGTGTTATCTGTGATTGATTGATGATGAAGATGAAAAGCTTGAGGATGATCGGATGAAAATTGAACGAAAATAGAAGTGAGATCTGAAAACATATGGAGACGGAGAATAACAACAACAATAATAACAATACTAATAAGAGCAAATGGGGTACATGGGAGGAATTGGTTCTGGGAAGTGCAGTGAAGAAGCATGGAGCCGACAATTGGGATAGAGTTTCATTGGAGCTTCAGGCTAGAAAGCTCTCCCCGTACGTTTTCTCTTCAGAGGTTAGCACGGCTTAACAAACAAAACAAATCTGTGTTTCCTCTGTTTATGTTGCGATGTGTTTCTTTATTTGGTTCTACTTGTTTCTATTTCTTGGTTTTATGATGCTGTTTGTTTGCAGGATTGCAAGGCCAAGTATCATGCCTTGCAAGGCAGATTCAAGAGCATCCATGGCAATAGTTGCAGGTGGGTGTGTTTTATGAGGTGGGCTTTTTGGGGATGTGGGGTTTGTGTCTGTTTTCAAGGGCGGGTAATTGAGATTTGTTTTGTGTTTCTGGGTTGTTGCAGCAATAGCCTGCCGTGGCTGGAGGAGCTGCGAAAGTTGAGGGTGGCTCAGCTTAAGAGGGAGCTTGAGCGCTATGACGGTTCTATTGTGTATGTGCCGATCAGCCCCTTTGGATTGCGGGTTTGTGCCATGTTTTGTCCTGGTTTCTCATGGGTTTTTGTGGTCTCTGTTTGTGTTTCAGATCTCTGGAATCTAAGCTGAATAAACTCAAGACCGAGAGAGAACAGAGCTTGCTTAAAGAGCAGCAGAAGACGACAGAAAAACATACGTCCCAACAAGAGCCGGAGAAGAGTCCAGAAGAAAAAGAAGGTAAGGATGGGTTTCATATGTGCCCTGAAACTGACCCAAGTGACCGTAAAATGGAGGATGGCAAAATTGAACCTTTGGATAACCCAAATCGTCCTTTGGAGAACCCAGATCCGGGATCTGGTAACCCAAATGAAGATTTGGGATCTAAGGAGGCTTTGGCTGTGCATGACGAGATCCGTGACGAAAACCCACATGGTGAACAAGATCTGCCCTTGGAAAGCGCTCCGCTCCCTTCTGCTGAAGGGCCCGTACCCCAGCAGCCAGATAGCAAAACCCTTGACAAGGAACCGGCCAAGCCTGAGACTATATCTGGGCCTGCATCTCCTCTGGATTCGTATTATGGTAGCTCTGAGACAATAGCAAAGGAACACCCCATCAGGATGGGTTCTGAACAAGAAGAAGATGATGTTGATGATAGGATGGGTTCTGAACAAGATGATGATAGGATGGGTTCAGAACAAGATGATGATGATGACGACGACAATGATGTAAGGGAGCAGGTCTGTGTGGAATCTACAGATGTCCACTCTGAAACAGTTGTGGGCATGAAGGGCAGCGGATTCCAAGAGTGCAGTGCTGAATCCAGAGAAATTGGGGAGGAGGGCAAAGGAATCTGTGAAAAGCGTTGTGACAGGGGTGAAAGGCTACAACCTTGGGACTCTAATGATGTATTGAGCTCTGCAGAATTGTCATCTAGGAGAAGGGATGGTAGGAAATCTTCCAGTAACAGTCACGATGCCAGCGAAACTGTTCGTGGGCATTATAAAGATTATGAGGATTCTATGGGGCCTTGGCAGCATCAGGCCACAAGGTCTTCCGGGGATAGTCAGGTTGAAGGAACTGATGAGATGTCGCCAATGAGCAAGAGAAGCAGAAGGGAGGCCAAGGTTCCAGGCAAATTGATCCCTCTTCTCGAGTGTTTGAGGGCTATCAGTGCCCACAAGTTTGGTTCCCTCTTCAAGCATAGGCTAGAAAGCCAGGTTGGATGTTCTCCTCATCAAACTTTCAAACTCTTTTTTATTTGTCATATGCTTTATCAAAATGAGTTTGTATTGCCAACTGGCGGTGTTGCTTCATTGGTGAAGCTGATGTAGTATTAAGCAGCCTATCGGGGTTCATTCTTTCTGTGGTCTGCCCCATTTGAATGGGGCGACCTTCAAAGGGCTAAGTTTAATTGTAAGTCCTGCGCGATTTTGGCGGAATAGTTGTCCCTCAGCCAAGGCATCTGAGATGAAGAATGTTTGCTCTGCGGGTTGCAGCTCCAACAAAAAGAATTCAGTGTATATATTCCTGAACAGCTATATGATCTCCATTGTTGATAAACATAATCTCTTCAGCCCACAATATAGCTATAATCACTAGAGGCATTTAGAGATGTGTTATCCTTCAATAAAAACTCTGTTTATTCAGGTGTTATCCTTACTTGGACTTGCAGTTGTATCTATGATTTGTTTTTCAATATAAATTGCTCTAATAATGACAGCCACACAATTCACTTTGCAGGATAATCTGTACTACCAAAGCATGATTCGGAGGCATGTGGACTTGGCAATGGTGAGGTCAAGGCTAGAGGAAGGCTCTTACTCTGGTAGTGTAGAGTTTTTCAGGGATCTGCTTCTGGTGTTCAACAATGCACTCGTTTATTATTCAAAGTACTCTCAGGAGTTTGTAGCTGCATATGTGCTTCGTGAATTGGCCACCAAGGAGATGGCAAACATATTTCAGACAGAGGCCCTACTGAAACAAGAAGGCCCCTCCACAAGAAAGAGAGAGCCAAGGAAGCTTCCGGAGTTTTCCCCGTCTGCCAAGCCTAATTCTACTTCCATGGTTCCTTCCAGAAAGAGAAATGCAAGCACATCTCATGGCGAATATCAGGTGGGTTGTCCAAAAGGTGCACAGCCAACCTTGGAACAGTCGGTTCCCTCTGTCATTCAAGTGCAGCAACCCCAACAAGCTGATAACAGAAAGGAGGATGAAACAAAGGATGACAAGATTAAGGGAAACAAGATTGACGAACAAAAAGTTGTTGAAATTTCTGCTTCTCCATCTATGACCCAGATTCTGGAGAAGCAGCGAGAACATAAAATTGATGCTGCCAAGGCAAGAACAGCTGCTAACTCATCTGCAGGCAATGCGAGAGAACAGAGCATAATAGAAAAAATCGCTGTGGAATCAAAGGAAAGAATCAGGGATACACAATATCTTAAGGAACCAATCGTGACCTCTCTAAAAAACAACCATCAAACAAAGAAAACTACAATCAACAATAAAATTGAATTGAAAAAGGGTTCCAGCAGCAAGAATGATCTGGAAAAGAATTCCAGTGATCTTCTTGCACCTATGAAGAGCTCTGGCAGCATTTTTAGGGCGAAGAAGAGCTCTGCCAACACTGTGGAACCAACTAAGGGTTCCGGCCACATTATTGAGACAAACAAAAGCTCAGGCAACATTGCCAAGCCAATTAAGAGCTCTAACACAGCTGAGCAGGAAATGAACTCAAGCAACGCTATTAGGCGAAACAGAGAACTGAAGAAGAAAGAGCAACAGGACAATTTTCCTTTGACGCCTCCTCTGAAACAACCATTAGCATCTACCAGCAGCACCGAGGCACAGCCCCTCATAAAACGAGGAGTTGGAAGGCCACCAAAGCATGCTAAGCAAGCATCTCAACAACAGAAAGCTCAACTACTGGGACAGAAGCAACAAGCACCTGAACTGAAAGCCACAGAATCTGAGCTACTACTTCCAAGACCAAGAAAAAGGTCTAGAAGTTGATCATGACGGCTCTTTGGGTTTGAGTATCAAGTGAAGGTGGCAGTACTGGGCATCTTCCAATGACTAACTTGTTGATTCTGCAAATGCAGATAGGATGGCTATCTGGTCGACTCATCCAGTGCTTGCGAGGACTAAATTGTGACCAAGTGTATCAAGATTCAAGTACATATAAAAAACGGTGGTCATGGTTGTTTGACAGCAGCATGAGCATTATGGTCAGTCCATGCAGCTTAGTTATTTGTTTCCAAAGTTAGCCACTGCTGAAGGTGGAAGCATCCTCCTTACAGACTGATTTGCCACAGGAAGGCATGCCTCGTGTACATAGTAGCATGTAGCATTGGTGATTAGTGTCCTGATTGTAAAGTATTTTGAGGCAGCGTGGTTAATCCATGGCTAGGTTTTGAGGCTGATGGAATGGAAATTGGAAGGTAGGGTGTGTTGGATTCATTCATACTCACTTCTATAATTATTAGGAGAGGACTCATGACATCAAATTTTTATTCAGATGTTATTTTAATAGAAAGCCCCAATTTACTCATCATGGCTATGTTATTTTAATAAAAAGCACCATTTAGGGATCTACTCGGATTACAAAATTTCAAACTATAATACTTAGAATTTCACCCACAACATAATCCTAACTACCATACTTAGAATCTCACCCACAACATAATCCTAACTACCATACTTAGAATCTCACCCACAACATAATCCTAGTGAGGGAAAACTCAACTCAGTAACTTCCAATCTCCAATTGCTTGTTTGAAATGTATAAGCACCATAAATTGATGAGTGGTGGTTGGAGGAAAAGATTGAGGAGCATTTTTTTATTTACACACGTTGCATTCCCCTTGGTCAATATTGTGCCTTGTGTATGCCTCTATGAACTTTTGGTATGTGTCGCGAAAATATTGTTGACTTTTGCATTAGCATTATCTGTGGATTGCGCCACTCGTTGAAGTTAAAAAACATTTAAAATTAGTGGACTTTTAAGCTTTAAAGAGATTCATTTACAATTAGTGGACATTTACGCTTTAAAAAGAGCCTTTTATGCATGGTTTGGGCCTTTAATTTTGAATTGTCTTTTAGTTTTGAGAGAACATGCTTCGTTTTCAATAGCAAATGGATTGAATAAATTCAAATGTTTAGAATCTAAATTAGTGTAGGTTTATATTAATTTATTAGGATCGAGGATAAAAAATCTTTTAATTATAAATTTGAAGTATATTTTAATTCATTTTACAATATTTTAATGGTTATATGATGTTTTTAAATATGATTAATTTTTCATATTATTTGATGTTATTAATATTATTAATTTTTATTTTATAAATGATAATTTTTATATAAATTTGGTAGAAAAAAAATGAAAAATGTTCAAAACTATAGATTTTATTCATTCTTTCAATTTGAGGCATATATATTTTTGTAGATTTTATTAGTCAAATTGCTCTGTGGAGGGGTTCCTTGTCCCACAAACAAGGGAGATCTCATACACCAATTTAGTGTGTGACTTTAATTGGTGTATAGCTTGGTTGTGACCTTAAAATTAGATTATTATTATTATTAATATATCAATTTCAATGAGAAAAATATATGTAAAAGATTGATTTGGTAGAAAAATAATGTATATATAAATGTTATTAATTTAACAAAAAGTGTGAATTTAAATGAAAATTCAAACCTTTTAAATTAAAAAAAATAAAAACATATAACAAAAATATTGGAAAAAAAACTAAAATAAAAAAACTATAATAAAAATTTCATACACAGTTTATTTCCATAATTACAAACAATATTATAAAAAACTGTAAAAATCTAAATCCATTAATTAAAAAATATAATTTTTTTAGAGAAGAATTAGTTAAGTTTAAAAATGAAATAAAAATACAACCATGTTATAAAAAAAATTGAGGGAGGGCGGTCATTTTCTGGAATTGCTGGAAATCAAAGGAGATGGGGGGTGGAGGGTACGATTCCCAAAAGCCCTTCCCTCCCCTCGATGCCCACGGCCGTCGCTCGCTGAGGGAGGAAGCCGGCAGGGAAAGTAGATGGGTTACCAAATTATTATTTTTAATGTTTTTTTTTTAATTTGTAATTTTTTAAAATAGGATAGATTTTTATTTTATTATTTAAATTTTTTATTATTTTTTTATTATTTTTAAATATAGTTATGATAGATTTTGATTTATTATTGTTTTGGATTGTTTTTTTTTTTCCAATATCTTAGTTTTATAAATGTTTTAAGATTTGTATAAACATTTTTTACCATATTCTGTTCTTGTTTTTTCTCAAAATTTTTAAATTTTGTTTTTAATTTTACCAATTCTGTTTTAATTTTTTTTGAAAATTAATTATTTTTTTTCTTAATTTTATCACTGAAATATATAAAAATTATAAAAAAAAATTATTTTTTTTTTCAAATTTTTAGTAAAAAATGTTTTATTTATATAATATTTTAACAATTTTTTTTATAAATGTTTTAATATAATGATAATTTATTTTTAAGGTCATGGCTAAGCCACATTAAATTGGTGTAAAGTCTAATGAGTATACATATCTTATCCCCTTTAGATTTGAATTTGTAATTTTTTTAAGAGGAAACATATATTCTTAACCATTAGGTCCACTCAAACTATATATATATATATATAAACTTTTTTTTACCAAATTCTATTTTTTTTTTTAAGTTTTTAAATATATATATTTTTAAATTTATTATTATTATATATAAAATTATAAAAAAATTATTTTTTTTCTTCTCTTTTGATTTTTGATGACAAAAATGTTTTATTTATATAATATTTTAACAAAAACTTCTAAAATGTGTATTTTGTTATTATATTTAACTTTTAAATGTATATATATATTTTAACATTTAAAAGCAATGCTATTCACTAAAGCTAAAAAAAATGTTTAAAAATAATATTATTGAACCTAAATTAATTAATAGCTTATGATTAGATAAAAAATCATAATTTTTTTGTTTGTTTGTTAATGTGACCGAACTTGGCATCGGGATTAACCTGTGGGTTGAGAAACCGCGACTTAGGGGCATCTAAGCCGTCAAAATCATCCGGGGATCGCACCCGGCTTGAGCCACACCAACCCTTAACATGGTTGGATTTTTTGTCCCCGCAGGTTTCGAACCGGTGACTTTTCAACACGGAGTGGCTTAACAACACACTCCGTCACCGACTGTCCTACACCTCGGGGACAAAAAATCATAATTTTAAAAAATAAATGATATACAACATTTTTTTGTTTGTTAGTTTGTCTCCGATGTTTGTGGTTTGGTTTTCGTTAAAATCATTCGTAGTGAAAATCACTCGGGAATGACACATGACAATATATAACAATTTTAATATTGTTTGAACTTACTTTTAGGTTTTTGGTTTTTAACAAAAATAAGAGAAAAACATCATTAAATTTTTTTTTAGATAAAAATAAAAATAATTGAAAACACAATATTTAAAAAAAAATGTTGATGATTCAAAATGTCAAAAAAAATTTCATAAAAAAAATGGGGTGCTAATAACACTAGCTTTTGAAATAGGGTAAAAATAGTCATTAAATGAGAACTTTAAGTTGGTAAGTACATTAATTGTTTCACATTCCTTTTTTTTCTAACTATTGATATGTTTTAATTTTTTAAAGTGTTATTTTTTTATATGTAAAGATTTTTGAATGATTATTATTATTATTTTTTTAAGTAAGAATCTATATACCTTTCATGAACCAAAATTACAATATCGTGATATCATGGATTTGTTTGTGCAGAATTACTCCGAAGGGAAACCAATTGAGCCAGTCTCTTCGCTCTGTAAGCAACTAAAACTTATACAACATGTTTTGAATCGCCTCGCAGGGAAACCGATTCAACTGGACCAGTCATGCAAACTCACTGTGCTAGGTGCCAAAAGCGACCCAAGAGGAAGCTTCCAAAAACATTAACAATGAACAAAATAAAACATGCAAGTTGACACCTGTGCACTTGCCTTCTTTCATGGTGTTTAACGTTCGCGCTTGTCAACGTCTCCCTCAGCAGCCACCTGGATAGCTGGAGCAAGAAACACTCCTGAAGTAGTTGGAGCGCCGATAGAGAGTTCTGGAGAGTGCAAGGAGCTAAGCAGGGTCGCGAGCATAGATTCAATTTGCTTCGCTCGCTTGTCCAAGTGTTCCGGCCGAAATCGCAGGTTGTCCACGTCCTTTCTGACTACAAAGACAAGGTCTTGTAATATCACCATCGAGTCGCGAAATCTTGAACATGAAGCACAATCTGAGCATAGATGTGTCTGGTTCGAAGGTTCTTCCAATTGAGTGGGTTATTCCTCTAGAGATGGCACTAGGGCAGAGGGTGGCAAGGGGACAAAGGGTGGTGGCGAGGAGGTAGAGGGTGGTGTTGAGGGGATAGAGTGCTGAGGTGAACTCGCTGGGCGGACTGAGGCTGGATTTGAAGACGAGGCCATATCCTGGATTGGGCCAGGAGCGTAGCCCAAAGAATTACCATGGAGATCAAACCACTCCACACAAGCCCATGACGAAGACATAGGCGAAAGATTGCTCTGACCTGGAGAGGACTAGGGGGGTGAGAATCTAGGTGATAGAGCAAGGACAAGAGGGGGCTAACTGGCCATAACCGCTTTGTTTTGATACCAAATAGGACCTCGCTTTGGCTTCCCGCGAAGTCGAGGCATAACTAACAGTGAGCAAGAGTAAGACAGAGTCGAGAAAAAGTAGACGAGCCACCAACGGAAGGTAAAGACTAGAGATGCTGGCAAAGAAAATGGGTTGCAAACACGAAAGGAGGTGGTATAATGGACCAACCAAGGAGCGTCACCATAATAAGGAGACTGGATATGAATTTCACATGCGCGTAGAGGTGATGACCAACGTCCTTCCTCCATCGCCAAGATGAAAAACCAGAGAAGGGCACACTGGCGCAGTTAGTTAGATCTCGCAGAAGTGAAGGTGGTCAATATTCATCGGGGGATAATAAAGGAAGGGGGGACGCTACATGTGTCGATCATGTGGGATGTGGAGAGGTGGCAGGCGCTTGCTTCTCCCATGGACGCGTGGATCCTGCTAACACCCCATCCGGGGGAATTTAAAAAATTGAAGGACATGGGGGTGGGCTTTGATCCACTTATGTGTGCATGGGTCACGATATCATTTAATATAATATCTCTGGGTGCAACCACACGTTCGACCACTACCTCAAGGTGCCCCCATGGCTTCAAGTTAGGCCCTCATGGGAATTGAACCTTTCCAAACGGTGAAAAACTCTTCGCTTTCCACCATTAGATCCAACCCCTTTGGGCTAGTAAAATTGAAGGACATGGGGGTGTGCTTTGATCCACTTATGTGTGCACGGGTCACGATATCATTTAATATAATATCTCTGGGTGCAACCACATGATCGACCACTACCTCAAGGTGTCCCCATGGCTTTAGGTTAGGCCCTCACGGGAATTGAACCTTGCCCAACGGTGAAAAACTCCTCGCTTTCCACCATTGGATCCAACCCCTTTGGGCTTTTGAATGATTGTTATTAAACTTACATTAAATTTGTTAATATTTTATTTTACTTTTGTATAACATAGTTTATTGGGTCGAGATATGTTGATTTCAATGTTATGAACATGGGACATATATTACAATCTCTTCAATGCTAGGTTGTAGAATGTTCTTCTTTCTACGATTTTTTAAAGTGTTATTTTTTTATACGTAAATATTTTTGAATGATTATTATTAAGCTTACATTAAATTTGTTAATATTTTATTTTACTTTTGTATAACATAGTTTATTGGGTCGAGATATGTTGATTTCAATGTTATGAACATGAAACATATATTACAATCTCTTCAATACTAGGTTGTAGAATGTGCTTATTTCTCTTGGTGCAATCATTAATCTATATGATGTAAAAAAGTTTATGTAAATATTTGATTCACAAATGTACAATCACTTTTAGCAACAACATTTTTTGTCTTTAAAATATAATTAAGTGGTATTAGTTTTAAATTTATATAATATTTTATCTTTCTTTTGTAATATTAGACATATCTTTTGTAACGACCCCGCCGTTAAGACAACAAACGACATCGAACATGTACATTTTTTTTTTCTTTCTTAAATTTTCTTTTAAAGTTGCATTAGGAAATATACATCACAATTAATAACAACATCATTAACAATATTCAATTTCATCACCCATAACCACAATTAAACATGGCGCAAGCAATGTCAGTTATATCGAGGCACAACCCCCATCACAATATGTAATCGTCCGTCGATAAAATTTTGTTTCGTGCAAGAGGACTAACATCTAAGCATCATACAATAAATTGTATTTCAATGCGCTCAAGGAGATTGAATCCTCCACTAGTCATGCATCTCATTATTGAACTGTGCGCAAGCACGCTATTCGATTAATCCATCAATTACACATCAACGATTCAAGACACAAGAGACATCGATTATTTTCATAAGGCGCAGGAGAATACTATTAATAATCAATCATACTTCAATAATATTAAGGACACATTGGTAACCAAAATCTAAACCCAATAGATATCATTAATTTGCAAGGCACAATAGAAAACTAGTCATCTATCCATCGAGCAATAACAATTTAATGGCGCCAGCAATAAGTGCTAGATCAACATACATTACAGGTATAATTTATTAGTGCAATATGTCTAATGTCTACATCAAGCACGCTTGTTACATTAATATTTAATGCGTGCAAGAAGTCTATCATATAGTACAACATTCCTTACATTACATTCCAATTGCGCAAAAGACTAAGGTTCACCAAATTCATTCAACATTAAATATTTACGTGCGCGAGAAAATCTATCATCTAGAACAAACATTTCCTTCATTACTTTTCAATTGCGCTAAATGCTAAGGTTCACCAAATTCATTCAACATTAAATATTTATGTGCGCGAGAACATCTATCATCTCGAACAAACATTTCCTTCATTACTTTTCAATTGCGCTAATTGCTAAGGTTCACCAAATTCATTCAACATTAAATATTTATATGCACGAGAAAATCTAATCAATTAATCAATCATGAAACTATAAGGAGGCCAACCATGTGTAAGCATTATAGAACCTTCATGGATTACTTATACATTCTGGTTTAATGAACTAAGATCAATTATAAT
>JZKD02S2040582.1:0-15698 GCA_000966675.3 Picea glauca
GCTTGGATTAGTTGTTCTGATACTATCCTTCTTTACTCTATCCTTTTTTCTATGGGTTGGGGCTGCCCCTTCCTGGATTTTGCTGTGAGGGGTTCCCAGGCACAAATTGTCATGTCTTTTGTTTGAGCTTCTGCTCGATTTTGACGACATATCGGTAGGCTGTGCCCAAGGACAAGATGATCATAAATTCCATTTAGGTCTCGATGTATCTATGTAGAGCACCATGATAGTTGAGCACCATATGTCCCTTCGAATATTTGATACCCAGCTTGGTGCACAAGGTATGGAAGATATTTGTGAACTTTGGCACTGCTTGGTCTCTTTCTTGCTGCA
This sequence comes from Picea glauca, assembly GCA_000966675.3. Lineage (NCBI taxonomy): Eukaryota > Viridiplantae > Streptophyta > Pinopsida > Pinales > Pinaceae > Picea > Picea glauca. The sequence goes on from JZKD02S2040582.1 coordinate 334, forward strand.
GTGAGGTCCATTAGGTGTACATGTCGTCATAACTTCCGAAAGGGTAGTATATTTTTTTAACAACATCCCTAAAGGATTCCCAGGTGGCTGCAACTATAAATATTGAGGTTTCCTCTTTTTCCATTTTCTCACAAAAAGTTTCGCTCCAATCTTTGACACAGGGAACGACTTTGAGGAGTGCAAAAGTAATATTTTCTCTATTCGAAAAGTTATGGAAAGAAAAATACCCTTCTAGTAGATTCAACCACTTGTATACAACATTTGTGTCTATATTACCATCAAATATAGGAATATTGAATTTGATTTTTACCTTGAAGGGGGAGACGCCTTTGCTCAAGGAATGTGCGTCACCTATTGGTAGCCACCTAAAGATTTGTGTGAAACTATCCATCATCTCGTTCCTCTATTGTGTGAGGGATTCCTCAAGCAACATTTTGAAAGGATCTCCTGTCTCATCGTCTTCATTTTCTCTTTCCATGAGAGGTCACTTGGGCGTGCGAGAGATTTTTTCCTCAAGAGAAACAAGCTCGAGACCCAATTCTTTGTACCCAAACCTCGTTGGGGACATGCATTAAGACGACAAGGAGCATACTGCTCTGATACCACTGATCTAGATTTATGAGCATAAAAAAATGAATACATGTTATTAAAATATGCTTAACAAAGAATAACAAAGATACAGTAAAATTGGTTTTCTATTCAATAAGGAAATAAGCTGAAACTGTAAAATGCAACGAAAAACAAGCTTGCTATAATGGTGGTGGCTTATCTATGAGAAGAGATGTGACGATTGCACTCAATCACAAGAAGATGATTACAATGAGGCTCTGTAGGAATTTTTACAATAAACAGGAATTTCAAAAACCCTAGACATCCAAAAACCTAACCCTAGGAGATGAAGCAACAAAAGTCATGTGGGCCCCATTTGGGTAAGTTAGTACATCAACTTCCTAGGGTCGTAACTTTTGCATACAATATCCGTTTTAGGCTCAAAATAGCCCGATGGAAAGGTATCGTCGATTTGTTTCATTTTGGGGGATCATTTAAAACCTTTAGCAATCATTGAGAATGTGGATCCCGAAAAACCTTCATTTAGGCCCTCAAAATGGCCCTTGAAGTTAAAAACTGCTAAAAATAGTAAATTGCCAAAATTGCCAGAAAACTGTTTGGAGCAAGTTGGAAAATGTGGGTGGACACCAATACCCACTTGAACCAATCCTCCCTCCTTAGGAAACAATGGTCTCCATTTATTTGATTTCCCCCATCAGATGAGGAAATTTTTGCTGAATTTGGCTTCAAGTGAGCCACTTGCCTTGGTGCAGGAGCTACCATGCTTTGACGGCTCGATAAAGATGGATCCTTTGATGTCAGGTGCACTTGATATATGTGTCCACAATATGATCACTGGATTCCTATTTCATGCATTCAGGTTTGATCTCTGTTGGTTTCAACTTCTCTAATATCTTCGAGGTGTCCAATAATGGTGGGAAATATGGCCGAAGGAGAGCCATGTTGAAGACTGGGTGCAGGCCAAGGAAAGGGAGAATGTTGAGCTCAAAAGCATTGTCACCCACAACCTTGGTGATGGTGTACGACCCATAATGAAGTGGGAGAAGCATCCGATGGGGCCTTGTAAGGCGTTCTTTCTGCAAGTGAAACCAAACTTTGTCTCCCACCTGAAACTTATGTGGCACCCGATGTTGATCATGGCACTGCTTGTACTTGGCATTAGACTTTTGTAGAATATTATGAACCTATTAACGGATGTGCTGGATCCACTCAATGAACCAGGTGGCTTTTTCAAATTCAGGTGGAGCAGGGACGAGTCGACTGAAGTGGTCACCAGGGGTAGTGAAACATCCATGGGGCCCAATGGTTGGAATCCCAACCCCACCTGAAAGGGGTTGTGGCCAGTTGAGATATGCAGAGCTTGATTGTAGCTATGATGGAAATAGGGAAGACCCTCATCCCATGTGTGGGGGTGTTTTGAATTGTACATGTGCAAGATATGTATGATCATTCGATTGATGACATCAGTTTGGCCATCTGTTTGGGGGTGGAAGGAAGTGGATTTGGTGAGCTTGGTATCCAGCAATGACCAGAGGCTCAACCAGAATGTGCTGAGGAAATGACTGTCACAATATGAGATAATGGTTTGTGGGATCCTAAAATCTACCCATACTCATTCAAAGAAGATCTTGACAGTAGCTTCTGCTATGGTTTTCTTCTTGCAGGCGGCTAGAATTGCCATCTTGGAAAAGCGATCAACAACCACAAAAACATAGTCATTTCCCCTCTTGGTGGACGAGAGGCCTGATACGTAGTCCATTGAGATGGAATCCCATGACATGTCAGGAGTAGGCAGAGGGGTTTACATGACCTATTTCTTAGTGGTCTATTTGGCAATAGAACATGCGATGCAATACCTGATATACTTATCGACATCCTGTCAATGTTTCGGCTAGTAGAAATGTTTCTGCAGCACTGTCGTTGTCTTTTCATCACCAAAGTGTCCTGCCACCTGACTGTAGTGAGCTTCCCAGATAAGCTTCGCGCACTCTGCTACACCTCAAAATTACTCACTTCGATAGTGTCGCAAGTGTCGTCATTACAAGTGTTGTAAGTGTCACATCTTGTCTGCAAGTGTTGCATCTTGACTACAAGTGTTGCAAGTGTCACAAATAGTATGCTGCAATATTTCCCATGTCGTGCCTCTAACAACATCAAAAATACATTTAAGACACCCCAAAGACTAGTTTTGAAGAAGAGAAGTCACTTGATAGGGAGTACAAACCTTTTGCCATGGAAAAAACACTCAAAAACTGAATTTTGGAGAGGAGTTCTCCCCTACCCACTGTCAGGGAGTGCTAGTGCTCCCTAAGCCTCTTTGGGGGATTTCTTGAGCACCTTGTGAACCCTTTTGGGGGAGCGCTACCCTTTGTTTAGCAAATTATTGGCTTTTTGAGGCAAATAAGGGAAGAATCCCTCAATTCTTGAAAGGTAGTTGGATTCAAATAGATGGTCAAGGCATGATCCTAGGGGAGACCCTCAAATGAAGGAGAAGAATCCTCAACTCATCCCAAAGATCTCTCAAGTGGTTGGAACTCTCCAAGGTTATATAAGGAGGCCTTCTCATGGTGAAAGGTACAAGGAAGATTGAGAATTATAACTAACTTATGATCTCATAAGATGGTATTGACAATTGAGATTGGGAATTACATCAAACTTATGATCTCATGACGGAGATGCCATCAAAGAAATAAATGGAGATTATTTTAGCAAAGGGTTGGACAAGGAGAACCATAAGAGGCTGCTGCACCTTCATTCAAAGGATTGTAAGTATCTTTACTTGTTCTCATTAATAATCAATGCTTGGCCTGTTTCTTTCAAACTTGTACTTGTTCCATATGAGTTTTTCTGCAGTAGATGGATCTATGATTCAACTAATCTCAGTAGAGTAGGAAGTCCATCGTATCTTTGTTTGTCTTACAGGATCTCTTAGGGAGATCAGGATCGAAGGTCAGCCAGGACTTTGCAAGGACAAACGTCGCTGATAAGGTACATATCTTTCTCCTTCTCTTTCATTCATTATCTTGATAGGATCTAAAAGGAAGTCAGTGTCCATGTTAAGCAATTTCTGTCTTGGCCTTAGAAGTCTAGAGACCAAGAGGGAATCCACTTGTCCGCAGGGGGATTCACCTACAACACACTCACTTGATAGAATGTAGAGATGGCCCAAACGACACAACAACCTATATTGAATATGGAAATTAGAAGCCACTGAGTTGGTGCCCAACATTTGGTAGGTGGTGGATAAGTCAGGGTCTGTGTCGTAGAGGTGAGGCCATNTGATAGTTGAGCACCATATGTCCCTTCGAATATTTGATACCCAGCTTGGTGCACAAGGTATGGAAGATATTTGTGAACTTTGGCACTGCTTGGTCTCTTTCTTGCTGCAGTGAGGTCCATTAGGTGTACATGTCGTCATAACTTCCGAAAGGGTAGTATATTTTTTTAACAACATCCCTAAAGGATTCCCAGGTGGCTGCAACTATAAATATTGAGGTTTCCTCTTTTTCCATTTTCTCACAAAAAGTTTCGCTCCAATCTTTGACACAGGGAACGACTTTGAGGAGTGCAAAAGTAATATTTTCTCTATTCGAAAAGTTATGGAAAGAAAAATACCCTTCTAGTAGATTCAACCACTTGTATACAACATTTGTGTCTATATTACCATCAAATATAGGAATATTGAATTTGATTTTTACCTTGAAGGGGGAGACGCCTTTGCTCAAGGAATGTGCGTCACCTATTGGTAGCCACCTAAAGATTTGTGTGAAACTATCCATCATCTCGTTCCTCTATTGTGTGAGGGATTCCTCAAGCAACATTTTGAAAGGATCTCCTGTCTCATCGTCTTCATTTTCTCTTTCCATGAGAGGTCACTTGGGCGTGCGAGAGATTTTTTCCTCAAGAGAAACAAGCTCGAGACCCAATTCTTTGTACCCAAACCTCGTTGGGGACATGCATTAAGACGACAAGGAGCATACTGCTCTGATACCACTGATCTAGATTTATGAGCATAAAAAAATGAATACATGTTATTAAAATATGCTTAACAAAGAATAACAAAGATACAGTAAAATTGGTTTTCTATTCAATAAGGAAATAAGCTGAAACTGTAAAATGCAACGAAAAACAAGCTTGCTATAATGGTGGTGGCTTATCTATGAGAAGAGATGTGACGATTGCACTCAATCACAAGAAGATGATTACAATGAGGCTCTGTAGGAATTTTTACAATAAACAGGAATTTCAAAAACCCTAGACATCCAAAAACCTAACCCTAGGAGATGAAGCAACAAAAGTCATGTGGGCCCCATTTGGGTAAGTTAGTACATCAACTTCCTAGGGTCGTAACTTTTGCATACAATATCCGTTTTAGGCTCAAAATAGCCCGATGGAAAGGTATCGTCGAGTTGTTTCATTTTGGGGGATCATTTAAAACCTTTAGCAATCATTGAGAATGTGGATCCCAAAAAACCTTCATTTAGGCCCTCAAAATGGCCCTTGAAGTTAAAAACTGCTAAAAATAGTAAATTACCAAAATTGCCAGAAAACTGTTTGGAGCAAGTTGGAAAATGTGGGTGGACACCAATACCCACTTGAACCAATCCTCCCTCCTTAGGAAACAATGGTCTCCATTTCTTTGATTTCCCCCATCAGATGAGGAAATTTTTGCTGAATTTGGCTTCGAGTGAGCCACTTGCCTTGGTGCAGGAGCTACCCTGCTTTGACGGCTCGATAAAGATGGATCCTTTGATGTCGGGTGCACTTGATATATGTGTCCACAATATGATCACTGGATTCCTGTTTCATGCATTCAGGGTTGATCTCTGTTGGTTTCAACTTCTCTAATATCTTCGAGGTGTCCAATAATGGTGGAAAATATGGCCGAAGGAGAGCCATGTTGAAGACTGGGTGCAGGACAAGGAAAGGGAGAATGTTGAGCTCAAAAGCATTGTCACCCACAACCTTGGTGATGGTGTACGACCCATAATGAAGTGGGAGAAGCATCCGATGGGGCCTTGTAAGGCGTTCTTTCTGCAAGTGAAACCAAACTTTGTCTCCCACCTGAAACTTATGTGGCACCCGATGTTGATCATGGCACTGCTTGTACTTGGCATTAGACTTTTGTAGAATATTATGAACCTATTAACGGATGTGCTGGATCCACTCAATGAACCAGGTGGCTTTTTCAAATTCAGGTGGAGCAGGGACGAGTCGACTGAAGTGGTCACCAGGGGTAGTGAAACATCCATGGGGCCCAATGGTTGGAATCCCAACCCCACCTGAAAGGGGTTGTGGCCAGTTGAGATATGCAGAGCTTGATTGTAGCTATGATGGAAATAGGGAAGACCCTCATCCCATGTGTGGGGGTGTTTTGAATTGTACATGTGCAAGATATGTATGATCATTCGATTGATGACATCAGTTTGGCCATCTGTTTGGGGGTGGAAGGAAGTGGATTTGGTGAGCTTGGTATCCAGCAATGACCAGAGGCTCAACCAGAATGTGCTGAGGAAATGACTGTCACAATATGAGATAATGGTTTGTGGGATCCTAAAATCTACCCATACTCATTCAAAGAAGATCTTGACAGTAGCTTCTGCTATGGTTTTCTTCTTGCAGGCGGCTAGAATTGCCATCTTGGAAAAGCGATCAACAACCACAAAAACATAGTCATTTCCCCTCTTGGTGGACGAGAGGCCTGATACGTAGTCCATTGAGATGGAATCCCATGACATGTCAGGAGTAGGCAGAGGGGTTTACATGACCTATTTCTTAGTGGTCTATTTGGCAATAGAACATGCGATGCAATACCTGATATACTTATCGACATCCTGTCAATGTTTCGGCTAGTAGAAATGTTTCTGCAGCACTGTCGTTGTCTTTTCATCACCAAAGTGTCCTGCCACCTGACTGTAGTGAGCTTCCCAGATAAGCTTCGCGCACTCTGCTACACCTCAAAATTACTCACTTCGATAGTGTCGCAAGTGTCGTCATTACAAGTGTTGTAAGTGTCACATCTTGTCTGCAAGTGTTGCATCTTGACTACAAGTGTTGCAAGTGTCACAAATAGTATGCTGCAATATTTCCCATGTCGTGCCTCTAACAACATCAAAAATACATTTAAGACACCCCAAAGACTAGTTTTGAAGAAGAGAAGTCACTTGATAGGGAGTACAAACCTTTTGCCATGGAAAAAACACTCAAAAACTGAATTTTGGAGAGGAGTTCTCCCCTACCCACTGTCAGGGAGTGCTAGTGCTCCCTAAGCCTCTTTGGGGGATTTCTTGAGCACCTTGTGAACCCTTTTGGGGGAGCGCTACCCTTTGTTTAGCAAATTATTGGCTTTTTGAGGCAAATAAGGGAAGAATCCCTCAATTCTTGAAAGGTAGTTGGATTCAAATAGATGGTCAAGGCATGATCCTAGGGGAGACCCTCAAATGAAGGAGAAGAATCCTCAACTCATCCCAAAGATCTCTCAAGTGGTTGGAACTCTCCAAGGTTATATAAGGAGGCCTTCTCATGGTGAAAGGTACAAGGAAGATTGAGAATTATAACTAACTTATGATCTCATAAGATGGTATTGACAATTGAGATTGGGAATTACATCAAACTTATGATCTCATGACGGAGATGCCATCAAAGAAATAAATGGAGATTATTTTAGCAAAGGGTTGGACAAGGAGAACCATAAGAGGCTGCTGCACCTTCATTCAAAGGATTGTAAGTATCTTTACTTGTTCTCATTAATAATCAATGCTTGGCCTGTTTCTTTCAAACTTGTACTTGTTCCATATGAGTTTTTCTGCAGTAGATGGATCTATGATTCAACTAATCTCAGTAGAGTAGGAAGTCCATCGTATCTTTGTTTGTCTTACAGGATCTCTTAGGGAGATCAGGATCGAAGGTCAGCCAGGACTTTGCAAGGACAAACGTCGCTGATAAGGTACATATCTTTCTCCTTCTCTTTCATTCATTATCTTGATAGGATCTAAAAGGAAGTCAGTGTCCATGTTAAGCAATTTCTGTCTTGGCCTTAGAAGTCTAGAGACCAAGAGGGAATCCACTTGTCCGCAGGGGGATTCACCTACAACACACTCACTTGATAGAATGTAGAGATGGCCCAAACGACACAACAACCTATATTGAATATGGAAATTAGAAGCCACTGAGTTGGTGCCCAACATTTGGTAGGTGGTGGATAAGTCAGGGTCTGTGTCGTAGAGGTGAGGCCATMTAGAGGTCTCGTGGTCACATTTGTCTAGAACCGTGGTGAGTATTGTGACTKGAGATCRTCTAAGGCAATCAACAAATAAGTTKTTACTTYCTATTTTATACTTGATGTTGAGGTGAAACTATTGTAAGTATGTGGACCACTTCTGATGGCGATCATTCTGCAATTTTCCTTGGGTCTKCATGAACTGTAGTGGCTTGTGATCAGTGTGGATGACTGTCTCCTTCCCAAGAATGTAATGTCTCCACTGGYGACATGATTTCACAATGGAGTACATTTCTTTGTATTAAGTAGGGTACTTATAGACAAAATCTGATAATTTCTCACTATGATATGCCACAGGGTGGCTGTGTTGAGTGAGAATGATGCCCACAACATAGTCATAAGCATTTGTCTCGATCTCAAAGGGATGTTGCAGGTCTGATAATGAAAGTAGTGGGGATGAGCACAAACACTTCTTCAAGTCATCGAAGGCTTGTTGTTGGGACAGGCCCCACACAATGTTTTCCTTACCACCACCCCTGATTACTTGGTTGAGGGCCCATGCGATATTAGAGAATCCCAACATGAACTTGCGATAGAAATTGGCGAGGCCCAAGAAGATCTGAAGTTCAGTGATTGTGGTTGGGGATGATCAGTCACAGATGACCTGGATCTTGGTTGGATCCACATTCACACCATGTCGATCAATGATGTAGCCTAAGTAGTGGACCCTGTCCATGCTGAAGGAGAATTTTTCCAAGTTTTCATATAGTTTTTGTTGCTGCAAGGTGTGAAGAACTTGCTGAATATGTTGCAAGTGTTCCGCCCAAGTCTTGTTGTAGATGAGGATGTCATCCAGATACACCACTACAAAATTATTGGTAAAAGGTCGTAGGATATCGTCCATCATCCTCATAAACCTTGTTGGAGCATTTTTCAAACCAAAGGGCATGGCCAACCATTCAAAAATGCCTACTTTTGACTTGAAGGCGGTCTCCCATACATCTGTCTGTCCTATTAGGACCTGGTGGTAGCCAGAATTAAAATTAGTCTTACTGAAGTATTTGGCCCCCCTAAGCTTATTAAGGAAGTCTTCGATTCTGGGAATCGGGTACCAGTTTTGGACTGTAATTTTATTCAGGGCCCGGTAATCATTGTAGAGTCGTCAATTCCCGTCTTTCTTTTGCACTAGCACAATTGGGCTCCCACAAGGTGATGAGATGGGACGTATGTGCCCCTTGTGGAGAAGTTGTTGGATCTACCTCTTGATATCCTCGTTTTATAACAAAGAGCGACGGTAGACTGGCCCATTGGGTAGCAGTGCGCCTGGGGTCAAATCAATGGGATGCTTGACCTAGAAGTGCATAGGTACCTCGGTGGCAGAGGAGAAGATATCTAAGTATTCTTCTACAAATTTATCCACTTGCTTCTATTGTGTGGAGAGATCGGACACAGAGGCCTTGGATGTGGCTGCGATATTTCACTCACTCTGAGAGAGAATCACGAAGAAGACAAATTTCCCGGTCTGACAGATGACCTTCCTACATTTCTTGGTAGATATCAAGGAAATAACACTAGGAGGGACTGCCTCGGGTATCCTGTACAATTTCCTATTCAAAGTAATAATAACACTATGAGGCCTAGACTCATATACAACATGAAGTTTCCATAAATAACTTTGGCCCAAAATAACATTACAAAATTTGAGAGGAGAAACATCACACAATACCTCATATTTGAAGGGATTGATGCCATACGATAATCGAAACTGTTGGATGACGCGGAGATCGCTTCCTTGGCGAAGCCATCAAATGGTGTAGGGTTGTGGGTGTGACATTGTCAATAGGGCCAACCGCTTGATCACCTCTGCTGAGATGAGTTTCTTCTAGATACCGCTATCAACGATGAAGTGAAATAAGGTGCCTTTTACCCACATATGTGAATGGAAGAGGTGCTCACCTTCTTCTGGCTCGTTTGGTTCACCAGGCTAGAGATTGGTGGTAGAAACAGTGGCACTGGGTTCCACGTCAATGATCCATCTTCCCCTTTCTTGTTCTGAATCAGATTCAGAACCCGCATTTGATTAAGAGGCTTTCACTTCAGCCACCAACGACTTCTTTGAGCGACAGTAAACAATGTTATGCCAAGGGCTCTTATGGAAGTCACACCACTTCCTGATATCTTTCTTTGTCTTTCTAGTGTCCTTATTTTCTTGCGGCTTGGACTGGTTGTCCTAATACTGTCCATATTTTCTCTGTCCTTTATTTTGTGGGTTGGGGTTGCCCCTTCCTGGCTTTTTCTATGAAGGGTTCCCAGGTCCAAATTTCCGTGTCTTTTGTTTGAGCTTCTGCTCGGTTTTGACGGCATATCGGTAGGCCGCACCCAAGGATGATATGTACACAAATTCCATTTCGGTCTGGATGTATCTATGTAAAGAACCACAATACTTGAGCACCATATGTCGCTTTGAATCTTTGATACCCATCTTGGTGCAAAATGTATGGAAGATATTTGTGAACTCTGGCACTGCTTGGTCTCTTTCTTGTTGTAGTTTGGTCCATTTGGTATACAAGTCATCATAACTTCCAACATGGTAGTATTGTTACTTAATAACATCCTTGAAGGATTCCTAGGTGGTTGCGACTATAAATAATGAGGGTTCCTTTGTTTCCTTATGCTCACAGAAAGTTTTCCACCAATCGTTTACATGGGGAACAACTTTGAGGAGTGAAAAAGTAATATTTTCTCTATTCGAAAAGTTATGGACAAAAAAATACCTTTCTAGTAGATTCAAACACTTGTCTACAACATAGGCATCTATCTGACCTTAAAATATAGGAATATCAAAGTTGATTTTCACCTTGAAGGGGGTGGCGCCTCCGCTCGAGGAAGATACATCGCCTGTTGGTAGTCACTAGATGATTTGCACGAAACTATCCATCATCTCGTTCCTCTGTTGCTTCAGGGATTACTCAAGCAACATTTTGAAAGGATCTTGTGTCCCATCATATTTCTTTTATCCTGCCATGAGAGGTCACTTGGGCGTGCGAGAGATTTTTTCCTCAAGAGAAACAAGCTTGAGACCCAACTCTTTGTACCCTGACCTCGTTGGGGACATGCATTAAGACGACAAGGAGAAGGCCACTCTGATACCATTGATCCGGATTTTATGAGAAGAATGAAATGAATACAGGTTATTAAAATATGCTTAACACAAAATAATAGAGACACAGTAAAATCGGTTTTCTATTCAATAAGGAAATAAGATGAAATTGTAAATGCAATAGAAAACAAGCTTGCTGGAATGGTGGCGGCTTATCTCTGAGAAGAGATGTGACGGTTGTGCTCATTCGCAAGAAGATGATTACAATGAGGCTCTAAAGGAATTTTTAAAATAAACGGGAATGTCAAAAACCCTAGACATCCAAAAACCTAACCCTAGGAGATGAAGCGCCAAAATTCATGTGGGTCCCATTTGGATAAGTTAGTACATCAACTTCCCGGGGCCGTAACTTTTGCATATGATCTCTGTTTTAGGCACACGATAGCCTGTTTGAAAGGTATCATCAAGCAGATTAATTTTGGGGGATCAATTAGAAAATTTAAGTTTCATTGGGACTATCGATCCCAAAAAACCTTCATTTAGGCCCTCAAAATGGCCCTTGAAGTTAAAAACTGCTAAAAATAGTAAATTGCCAAAATTGCTAGAAAACTATTTTAAGCGAGATGGAAAAGGTGGGTGGACACCGATATCCACCTGGATAAATCCTCTCTCCTTAGGAAATAATGGTCTCCATTGTTTTGAGTTCCCCCATCAGATGAGGAAGTTTCTGCTGAATTTGGTCCCGAGTGAGCCAGTTGCCTTGGTGCAGGAGCTGCCCTACTTTGACGACTCGATAAAGCTAGATCATTTGTTGTTGATTACCCTTGATCTGTGTGTCCAAAATCTGATCACTGGATGCCTATTTCAAGCAGTCAGGGTTTATCTCTATTGGTTTCAACTGCTCTACTATCTATGAGGTGTCCAATAGTGGTGAGAAATATGGTCGAAGGAGAGCCACGTTGAAGACTGGGTGTAGGCCAAGGAAAGGGGGAATATTGAACTAAAAATCATTGTCACCCACAACCTTGGTGATGGTGTATAAACCATAATGGAGTGGGAAAATCTTCTGTTGGGGCCCTGTAAGTCGTTCTTTCTGCAAGTGCAACCAAAATTTGTCTCTCACCTGAAACTTATGTGGCACCTGATGTTGATCATGGTGTTGCTTATACTTGGCATTAGAATTCTGTAGAATATACTGAACCTGTTGGTGGGGGCGCTGGATCCTCTCAATGAACTGGGTGGCTTTGTCATCTTCTCGTGGAGTAGTGGATGAGTCGACCGAGGTGGTCACTAGGGGTAGTGCAACATCCATGTGTCCCAATTGTTGGAATCCCAAACCCGCCTGATCGGTGTTGTGGCCAGTTGAGCTATGCAGGGCTCAGTTGTAGCTATGATGGACATAAGGAAGACTCTCATCCCATGTGTGGGGTTGTTTTGAATTGTACATGCGCAGGATACGTACGATCATCTGATTTCTACCTCAGTTGTGCCATCTGTTTGGGGGTGGAAGGTAGTGGTTTTGGTGAGCTTGGTATCCAGTAGTGAACAGAGGCTCGACCAGAATGTGTTGAGGAACCTGTTATAACCCTATAATTTATAGGATCAACTGTTGATTGTATTTTTGTCTAAAAAAGAAAGAGAAAAATAAAGAAAATAAAAAGAAAAAGAAAGAAAAGAAAAGAAAAAGAAAATGAGAAAAGAATAAAAGAGGGCATAATTTTTTTTAAATAAAGCCCCATGCAATAACAATGACCTGATCCATACAGTCTAAGCATGGCCAAGTCCTTTTAAATTGATGTTGATAGGATTAATGAATAAGCTTGGCTAAACTGTTTAATCTTAGCCAAGTAGATAGGCTAGTTAGTGAATAAATTTGACCAAACTGCTTAATCTTGGTCAAATAACCCTAAGGTAGAGTAGTTTCTTAGTCCAACAGTTTAATCTAGGATAAATGTCATAGGGAAGTAAGTTAGAAATTAGGTTAGAGCATAGGTTAGTTGGCTTGATTTCAATAAAACATGCATGATGATGAATGTTGATTCATATCTTTGATGTTTGAAAGTATGTTGCATAACCCCCATGGTGAAAAAAGCAGGGAAAGCTGAGCAAACCCACAAAAAGGTGCAAGCCTAAGTCTCCATTGCATATATGATTTTGCGCTGGCAGATTAAAGAGAGCGCACAGGTGAACGACTGAGACACCGACGCTTAGATCTACGATCAACAAGTTTTTCCGGACACCCCCCCGACTGTTCTGCCTTTAACGGGGGGGGGGTCCATAATGATGAGTAAAAAGAATGCATGTTTGAACGGCTGAGGCGTTGGCGCCCAGATCTATGGTTGAGATATAATTTTAGACCCCCCCCCCCGACCGTTCTGCCTTTAATGGTGGGGGGGGGGTTCTAAAAAGTTAGTTAAAGAAAGCGCTCAGATCTACAATCCAACAGTGGGCACATAGATGGATGACTGACAATAATTTTCGGACCCCCCCGATCGTTCTGATTTTAACGGTGGGGGGGGGTCCAGAATGAAATGGTTTTATGGCGAGCCCCCTACTCTAACGTGGTAGGAATCTATTGCACCAGACTTCCAGCACTTACTGCAAACCATTTTACCACTTGCTATTTACCACTTTTCTAACATACCACCGTCGTATTGTGACATCACTTTCCACTATTTTCCCCTACAAGTCCCGTCTCATAACTTTGTCAGTCCATCCCCCTTGTTTCACCAGTCACAAGTCCCCTCACCATTGTTGGTATCCAATCAACACCCTCCACGTCACATGGTCGTAATCGTCACCTGTTTTTCACCTGCCATCTCACTCTCCAAATGACTCGTTGGTCATTTATTATAGGTTAACTTATCCGTTAAGCCTGTTGATCTGTCCCCCATGCCCAACGGGTATCCGTTCACTCAAAACTAGCCCTGCTCCTTATCCTCACTCCATAAATTTTTCCTTGTCTCCTCTCCAATTTAGTCAACAACCCAACCACAACCATTACCACTAACGTTTTTGTTTGAATTTCAGGCACTTTTCACAGTGATGGCGCCAAAATACAAGAAATTAGAAGTCGGGGAAAATCCTTTCCTCCCACCTCCTGTCGACCTCGACAGGATCCCATTCACTGATAAAGATCATCTAATCTCATATACAAGGTGCGAATTTGACTTCGCGGATTTGCAGTCATGGCTCAAAGACACTTTATTATATCAGAGCGATGAAATTGGGCTCTGGGAGTCCAATCTTCCTCTATATATTTTCCCCAGGTCCATCATTTCCCTGAATTTGCCCTCAAATGCCAGGCTCATTACCTCCTTTAACAAAGAGCCATAGTCTCATCATCGAAAGAAATTATGTTCTTCATTACACTAGAGGCCATTGATCAGATGATGCATATACCCAGAACTGAATCTGCTTCCCCTTTCAATATTGAAATCATAATAGAGTTATACCATGTTAGCACTCTGTAATTTGCCCAAGGCTGTTGAGGCAGTCACAGAGGCAACATCAAAACCTCTTTGAGTAATGGATCTATCCCTCCAAGACTCAGAGAGGGATCTCTCTGTCAAATTTATCTTTGTTAGAGATTTAATATTAGGCTAGCTATGCAGAATAGGATAAGTTTATGAGTTGGGTAGGTGCAGAGAAGAGGAACCATGGGAAATGGAGTTGCAATCTGAGATTTAATCAAAAACAAACCCTACAGACAACCTTACAGGGCAAGTTAGGAAAATAAATGGATTCTTCGTAAGCTTGGGGTATGGCAGAGGGGGAAAAATGTTGAGAGGTCAAATTAAAGACAGAGCAATAAAGAATTCTGCGTTTAACTTTTAGTGGAAAACATTGACATTGCTTTAAACTGGGAACATGGTGTTTTTACACAAATCCTGATCTTAAATCTCTTTGAAACAATGGACAAGACAAACATATATGATAACATAGGAAAACAAAATCACAATGAGAAAAAACTTCGCCAATGAATTTGACACAAGAATCCTGTAACTACTGCGACTGTATTATTAAATTGATGATAAATACAGGAGGCTCTGTGAGCTGTTTAAAAAAACTAAATCATGGTCTCTTCTCCTCTTTTTGCACATTTGATTCCATACCATATATAAACAAGACTCTCCTCAGGTTCCCGAGGTTGAATTCAACCACCTCAGCCAAAAATAGCAAGAAATCCCAAAAAATATGGAACTGTCTGCCATGAAAGACGGGCCTAATTTCTGCAAAAATGGGGCCCGAACAGACATCTGTTTATCTTCAACGCTGAAACCTGGGAAAAAAATGGAGGTTATTGTATATGGGCATGTGATGTAAAAAAACCTCCTTTGGTTTCACCAAATTCGCCTCCAGCTCGCCATAACAGCTCCCGCGAAATCAGGACTGTAACATAAGAATGAAAAACTGAAAAAAATGGGCCTTGAAGATGGCTTCGATTCTCCCTGCTCGTGGCACCTGTGAAAAAAC
>JZKD02S2040582.1:27852-43264 GCA_000966675.3 Picea glauca
CCTCACTGCAGCAAGAAAGAGACCAAGCAGTGCCAAAGTTCACAAATATCTTCCATACCTTGTGCACCAAGCTGGGTATCAAATATTCGAAGGGACATATGGTGCTCAACTATCACGGTGCTCTACATAGATACATCGAGACCTAAATGGAATTTATGATCATCTTGTCCTTGGGCACAGCCTACCGATATGTCGTCAAAATCGAGCAGAAGCTCAAACAAAAGACGTGACAATTTGGGCCTGGGAACCCCTCACAGCAAAATCCAGGAAGGGGCAGCCCCAACCCATAGAAAAAAGGATAGAGTAAAGAAGGATAGTATCAAAACAACCAATCCAAGCCGCAAGAAAACAAGGACACCAGAAAGGCAAAGAAAGATATCGAGAAGTGGTGTGACTTCCATAAGAGCCCTTGGCATAACATTGTTGACTACCGCTCAAAGTAGTCGCTGGTGTTCGAAGTGAAAGTCTCTGAATTAGATGTAGTTTTTGAATATGAGTTTGAACTAGAAAGGGGAAGACTGATCATTGATGTGGAACCCAGTGCCAACGTTTCTACCACCAGGCTCCAACCTGGTGAACCAGACGAGCCAGAAGAAGGAGATCTCCTCTTCCATTCATAGATGTGGGTAAAAGGCACCCCACTGCACTTCATCATTGATAGCGGTAGCCAGAAGAACCTCATCTCAGTAGAGGTCATCAAGCGGTTGGCCATGCTAACAATGCCTCACCCACAACCCTACAACATTGGATGGCTCCTCCAAGGAAGCGATCTCTGTGTCAGCCAATAATGTCGACTATCATATGACATTAAGACTTTCAAAGACGAGGTATTATGTGATGTTGCTCCTCTCAAATTTTGTAATGTTATTTTGGGCCAACCTTATTTATGGAAATGTCATGTTGTATATGATTCTAGGCATTGTAGTTTTATTATTACTTTGAATAGTAAATTGTACAAGATACCCGAGGCAGTCCCTCCTAGTGTTATTTCCTTGATCTCTTCCAAGTAATGCAAGAAGGTCATCTCTCAGACTGGAAAAATTTTCTTCTTCGTGATTCGCTCTCAGAGTGAGTGAAATATTGTAGCCACATCCAGGGCCTTTGTGGTCGATCTCTCCACACAATAGAAGAAAGTGGATAAGGTTGTAGAAGAATAATAAAAAATATTCTCCTTTCCCATCGAGGTACCTCTGCCCTGCCAGGTCAATCATCCCATCGATCTGACCCTAGGCACGCCGCTACCCAATGGGCAAGTCTACCAACACTCTCTGTTATAAAATGAGGAGATCAAGTGGAATATCCAATAAATGTTCCAAAAGGGGCACATACATCCCATATCATCACCTTGTGGGATCCCAATCATGCTGGTGCAGAAGAAATATGGGACCTGGTGACTCTGCATTGATTACTGGACCCTGAATAAAATCACAATCCAAAACTAATACCCGATTCCCCAAATCAACAACCTCCTTGATCATCTCACGGGGGACAAATACTTCAGCAAGATTGATCTGAAGTCTGGCTACCACCAGGTCCCAATAGAACAGATAGATGTATGGAAGACTGCCTTCAAGTCAAAAGAAGGTCTTTTGAATGGTTGGTCATGCCATTTGGTTTGACAAATGCTCCAACAATGTTTATCAGGATAATGAACGATATCTTACAACCTTTCACCAATACGTTTGTAGTGGTGTGTCTGGATGAAATCCTCATCTACAACAAGACTTGGGTAGAACACTTGCAGCATATTCAGCAGGTTTTTCACACACTGCGGTAACACAAACTATATGAAAACTTGGAAAAATGTTCCTTCGGCATGGACAGGGTCCATTACTTAGGCTACAACATTGATCGGCATGGTGTGCATGTGGATCCATCTAAGATATAGGTCATCTATGATTGGCTAGCCCCAACCACACTCACTGAACTTCGGAGCTTCTTGGGCCTCTCCAATTTCTATTGCAGGTTCGTGTTGGGATTCTCTCATATCGCATGGGCCCTCATCCAAGTAACCAGGGGTGGTGGTAAGGAAAAATTTGTGTGGGGCATGTCCCAACAACAAGCCTTGGATTACTTGAAGAAGCATTTGTGCTCATCCTTGTTACTTTCATTACTGAACCTGCAACATCCCTTTGAGATCAAAATAAATGATTTAGACTATGATGTGGGCATCGTTCTCACTCAACACGACCACCCTGTGTCATATCATAGTGAGACACTATCATATGTTGTCTATAAGTACCCTAATTACGACAAATAAATGTACTCCATTGTGAAATCATGCCATCAGTGGATTCATGACATTCTTGGGAAGGAGACAGTCATCCACACTGATCACAAGCCACTACATTTCATAAAAACCAAAGGAAAATTGCAGAATGACTGCCATCAGAAGTGGTCCACATACTTACAACAGTTCCACCTCAACATCAAGTATAAAACATAAATTACCAACTGAGTTGTTGATTACCTCAATCGACCTCCAGTCGCGGCACTCACCATGGTGTTAGACTCTTGCGGCCATGAGACCTCCGGATGGCCCCACCTCTACAATACAAACCCTAACTTCTCCACCACCTACCAAATGTTGGGCACCAACTCAGTGGTTGCTAATTTCCATATTCAAGATGGGTTGTTGTGTCGTCTATTCCATCTATGTGTTCCATCAAGAAAGCACGTGAAGCTGATTTGGGAAGCTCACTACAGTCGGATGGAAATAGAATTTGGCGTCGAAAAGACAATGGCAGTGTTGCATAAACAATTCTACTTGCTGAAACATCGACAGGTTGTCAGCAAGTATATTAGGTCCTACACCCCCTGTGCTATTACCAAACCAACCACTAAGAAATAGGACATGTACTCCCCTCTATCTACTCTTGATAGGTAATGGGAATCCATCTCAATGGAATACATGTCGGGCCTCCCGTCCACCAAGAGGGGAAATGATTGTGTTTTTGTGGTTGTTGATCGCTTTTCCAAGATGGCGATTCTAGCCGCTTGAAAGAAGAACATCACAGCAAAAGACACTGCCAAGCTCTTCTTTGAGAGAGTATGGGTACATTTTGGGATCCCACAAACAATTATCTCAGACCGTGACAGTCGGTTCCTCAGCACATTCTGGTCAATCCTCTGGTCACTGCTAGATACCAAGCTCACCAAATCCACTTCCTTCCACCCCCAAACATATGGACAAACTGAGGTCGTCAATTGGATGATCGTACATATCCTTCACATGTATAATTCAAAACACCCCCGCACATGGGATGAGATTCTTGTCTGTTTCCAAAATAGCTACAATCGAGCCCTGCATAGCTCAACTGGCCACAACCCCTTTCAGGTGGGGTTGGGATTCCAACCATTGGGCCCCATGGATGTTGTAGTACCCATGATGAACACCTCGGTTGACTCGTCCCCTACTCCACCAGAAGATGAAAAGCTACTTGGTTCATTGAGCGGATGGGAGACAAATTTTGGTTGCACTTGTAGAAAGAATGCCTTACAAGGCCCCATAGTAAGCTTCACCCACTCCATTATGGGGCGTACACCATCACCAAGGTTGTGGGTTACAATTCTTTTGAGCTCAACATTCCCCATTTCCTTGGCCTGCACCTAGTCTTCAACGTGGCTCTCCTTCGGCCATATTTCCCACCATTATTGGACACCTCAAAGATAGAAGAGAAGTTGACACCAACAGAGTTCAAACATGACTACATGCAACCGACATCTAGTGATTATATTGTGGACACACAGACCAAGGGAACTCGACAGCAAAGGATTCAACTTTATCGAATCGTCAAAGCAAGGCAGTTTCTGCACCAAGGCAAGTGGCTCACCCGTGGCCAAATTCAGCAGAAATTTCTTCATTTCATGGGGGGAATCAAAACAATGGAGACAATTGCTTCCTAAGTAGGGAGGATTTATCTAGGTGGATATCGGTGTCCACCCACCTTTTCCAACTTGCTCAAAACAGTTTTTTAGCAATTTTTGCAATTTACTATTTTTAGCAGTTTTTAACTTCAAGGGCCATTTTGAGGGCCTAAATGAAAGTTTTTCGGGATATAGCTTCTCAACTATATCCAAAGGTTAAAATTGAGCCCCCAAAATGAATCTCCTTGACGATACCTTTCCAATGGGCTATCGTGCACCTAAAATGGGGATCGTATGAAAAAGTTATGACCCCGGGAAGTTGATGTACTAACTTACCCAAACGGGGCCCCCATGACTTTTGGCGCTTCTTCTCCTAGGGTTAGGTTTTTGGATGTCTAGGGTTTTTGACATTCCTGTTTATTGTAAAAAGGCCTTCAGAGCCTCATTTTAATCATATTGTTGTGAATGAGCACAACCGTCACATCTCTTCTCAGAGATAAGTCGCCACCATTCCAGCAAGCTTGTTTTATGCTGCATTTTACAGTTTCATCTTATTTCCTTATTGAATAGAAAACCAATTTTACTGTATCTCTGTTATTTTATGTTAGTCATATTTTAATCACCTGTATTCATTTAATTATCCTCATAAAATCTGGATCACTAAAGGCCCTTTCCACCTGGAAAGATGTTTTGCTCGGGATATCGTCTGGATTTGATAATGAAGCCGCTAAATATAGTGAATCAGACTTATGGTTCTTATCCCTTGGAGTGAAAGAAATATTGAAAGATTTGAAATATTCCATAAGTTCATTAACTCTTTTGAAATATAGTTTAATTCTTTCCTTTTTGATTTTGTATTTTTTAGGTAACATGGTTGATGACCAACTTTGAATCTCAAGTCACAGTGAGATGTTCTATTTTCATTCCTTGAGCGAGGATCATCCTCTGCATTAAAGCTTCATATTCTACCTCATTGTTCGTGCATGGAAACTCCAGTCTTACAACGTGAGGATGCGTCATCTTATCTGGGCTTATAAGAACAATCTGAACTTTGTTCCCCGATTTATAGCATGCTCCATTGAATGGCATTCTCCAGTAACCTTCAAATACACACTCTGGGACCTCCAAGACTTGAACTCGTTCTAGGTTTTTGTTTTGCTCCATGTCCAAGATAGCATAGTTTTCGATCCCGACATCTATGTAGTCTTCCATTAATTCATTATCCTTCTTCTTGAAGGAGAAAGGTTTTCTGGACTCTTGGGTTAATTTAATCATTTCTCCCTCCTTTCCTAGTAGCATCATACAACTACCATTGTTCATTATATATCCATTGATCATGGAGCTCCAATCTCTTTCCAGCACAACCCCATATGTTATAGGTAGTTATACCACAATAATATTAAAAATTGTGATGATATGGGGAGTGAGTGTGATCCTTGCATAAAAATCCTTGATTTCTCTGTATGTCAGAACTTTTCTCGAATCAATGGCATATATGCTCTCTCCAGTTTCATAATATTTAGTGCAACTCATTCCCAATGCTTCCATGACCGCGAGTGGCATTATATTATTTTTTGCACCATTATCAACTAAACATTTATGTAATGCAACATCATGGTTTTCAATTGATATGTAGAAGGGTGGAATGTTACCTCTCAGCTTAGTAGTCGACGGGCTTTGGTTATGTTTTGGAGTGGTAACAACAGCTTCCCTTCTTTCTGATGGGTCATCCAACAACTTCAAGATATTTTTCCTTTGTTGAGGAATCTTCACCACTTCTATAAAAGGCAAGGTTATCCTCAACTTACTTAAGTCCTCCACGACATTGTACGCCATTTGAGTTGAGCTTGTCACTATGGGTTGCCTTGTGGTTCCAACTGTCACCTTCTCATTCGACACATTTTCATTGGCTTTTTCTTTTTCTTTTTCTTTTTCTTTTTCTTTGTCAGAGTCGCCTTTATTATTTTGTTTATTTACAAATCCTCTTCTGGGTGATGTTTTCTTGCAAATTAGGATCGTTGTTTCCCTCTCAATATATGTACATGTTCACCTCGCATCCTTCCATCTGCACTGTCTCAGATCATTCATCAAGTAAGTAATAACCTTCCTGCTCGGTTAATTTCTCGTCACAGAGATCATCCAAAACAACTGTATTTGGAGTGGGCTGTCCAGAAACCCTTGGTCTCGATGGGTCTTCAATATTCTCAAATCTGACTCTATTTTCGGGGGGAGGGTTCCTCCTTTGTTCAGGAATTGGCATTCTTTGGTTTGGCATGTAATTATATCCCCTTCTCATCTTGGTTATTTCATTCTGCATCTGTTTGATGGTTCTATTCATATGCACAATATCAATTATTTTCTTTGTTTCATGTGTTGACGTAGGGTCAACTTTTACGTTAAGTATGGTTCCCTTAAAAATTCCTCCTCCCTCCATTTTATTTTGAGTTGTTCGAGGTTTAAACTATGTGTTTATTCTTGAGTTCGAAGCTCTTTGATTATCAATATTCAATCCCCCCATCTGTATTTGTACTCTTCCCAATATAATGTCGGGGTCGGCGCCCGTTTCAATCATAATTTCTTCCATATTAGTAGTCTTAGTCATTACTTCCTCCAGGGTATCCATCTGAGATGTTCTGATTGCATATTTCACATTCGGAGGCATTGCATTCTTATAGAAACTAAGAATGACCGGGTCATTTGGTATTTTTTCTTATGGTATTTGTTGGGACAGGGGCAGACCCATGGTTCAATGCTCAAGAGCGCACCAACAAATCCCTAACTACCGGCCCTTTCGGCAACACCTGTAAAGCAGATGAAGTCTCACCCAAGGTAGAGGCAAAGGTGGTTGCAAGACTTAGGTGTCTGCAACCTTAGTTGGGACACAGATCTGTGATTATCTTTCTTACAGCGCACTTAGCATCAGTTATTACTTAACATACATTCATTAGTATACTTTGCAAAAGTCACAGAGCATCGCAGTGAATACTTATACTAAGAATTATTTAGTACTTATTCACATAACTATAGGTTAGATTCAACAGATCAAGCACTAAGCATCTCATATATCATATCTAATGTTCATTCATTCATCAACAGCATAGAGCATGACTAGATCTACTTAACCACATCAAGCACTTAGCCAAGAAAGAGATACATACATAAGAGCGAATCACAAAACACATACACACAGCTACCATGGTTCACACCCACCTTGGGGCTATGTCCACAAAGTCTTATTTATCTTATCTTGGTTAAGCAGTTACAACACAGAGCTTTAACGACCCTTACTTTTCACAGGACAGAAGATCTGCGCAGATCACTAGATCCTTATTCCTTTCTCTTCAGCATCAGACTATAACAACCTGCACTTAGCTCTCTGATCTCATCCACAGAGCACTCTAAGATACATCTGATCACACAGATCCCATTACTAGCACTAAGATTTCATTCATACATCACACATAAGTACTACATTACTATCTCCATTATATTACTATCTATATTTCCTATGTATAGATTACAAAATGGGCCTAAACGTGGGTAAACCCATGGGCCGATATCCCTTTCCTGTTACATCAGACTAAAACCCTAAAATGGAGCCCAAAATAGGTCTTGCTTCCTTATTTTCTACTTCTCGTTGAGCTCCTTCCTTGGCAAGTTGTCGCAGTCCCAAAAGTGGTCGAGTAAGACCAAGTACTCTTCAAAACTTGGTCAAGGGCTAACAGGCCCCCAACACTCACCTATGACTTGTCCTGAGTCACTCAGGTCTGACCAATTCTGCTTTGAACCCCTCGAGTGACTTCGACCTGTTGTAGTACGACAGCCTCTTGTTCAGTAAATTCCTAGAGTATTGTGTCATTGAGTTGTCCTTCCAAGCATTGTTCTGCTGTGATGACACCCTGTTTGACTTGATCTCTCTGGATTTCAAATTCGGCGAACAGTTGGCATGCCTTCTCTTGGAGTGGTTGCAGTAATTGAGAGACGTCCATTAATTTACTTTGCAGTGTATGNGAATGACTGCCATCAGAAGTGGTCCACATACTTACAACAGTTCCACCTCAACATCAAGTATAAAACATAAATTACCAACTGAGTTGTTGATTACCTCAATCGACCTCCAGTCGCGGCACTCACCATGGTGTTAGACTCTTGCGGCCATGAGACCTCCGGATGGCCCCACCTCTACAATACAAACCCTAACTTCTCCACCACCTACCAAATGTTGGGCACCAACTCAGTGGTTGCTAATTTCCATATTCAAGATGGGTTGTTGTGTCGTCTATTCCATCTATGTGTTCCATCAAGAAAGCACGTGAAGCTGATTTGGGAAGCTCACTACAGTCGGATGGAAATAGAATTTGGCGTCGAAAAGACAATGGCAGTGTTGCATAAACAATTCTACTTGCTGAAACATCGACAGGTTGTCAGCAAGTATATTAGGTCCTACACCCCCTGTGCTATTACCAAACCAACCACTAAGAAATAGGACATGTACTCCCCTCTATCTACTCTTGATAGGTAATGGGAATCCATCTCAATGGAATACATGTCGGGCCTCCCGTCCACCAAGAGGGGAAATGATTGTGTTTTTGTGGTTGTTGATCGCTTTTCCAAGATGGCGATTCTAGCCGCTTGAAAGAAGAACATCACAGCAAAAGCCACTGCCAAGCTCTTCTTTGAGAGAGTATGGGTACATTTTGGGATCCCACAAACAATTATCTCAGACTGTGACAGTCGGTTCCTCAGCACATTCTGGTCAATCCTCTGGTCACTGCTGGATACCAAGCTCACCAAATCCACTTCCTTCCACCCCCAAACATATGGACAAACCGAGGTCGTCAATTGGATGATCGTACATATCCTTCACATGTATAATTCAAAACACCCCCGCACATGGGATGATATTCTTGTTTGTTTCCAAAATAGCTACAACCGAGCCCTGCATAGCTCAACTGGCCACAACCCCTTTCAAGTGGGGTTCGGATTCCAACCATTGGGCCCCATGGATGTTGTAGTACCCATGATGACCACCTCGGTTGACTCGTCCCCTACTCCACCAGAAGATGAAAATACACTTGGTTCATTGAGCGGATCCAACACATCTGCCAACAGGTTCAGGATATTCTACATAAGTCTAATGCCAAGTACAAGCAACACCATGATAAACATTGGGTGCCACATAAGTTTCAGATGGGAGACAAATTTTGGTTGCACTTGTAGAAAGAATGCCTTACAAGGCCCCATAGTAAGCTTCACCCACTCCATTATGGGTCGTACACCATCACCAAGGTTGTGGGTTACAATTCTTTTGAGCTCAACATTCCCCATTTCCTTGGCCTGCACCTAGTCTTCAACGTGGCTCTCCTTCGGCCATATTTCCCACCATTATTGGACACCTCAAAGATAGAAGAGAAGTTGACACCAACAGAGTTCAAACATGACTACATGCAACCGACATCTAGTGATTATATTGTGGACACACAGACCAAGGGAACTCGACAGCAAAGGATTCAACTTTATCGAATCGTCAAAGCAAGGCAGTTTCTGCACCAAGGCAAGTGGCTCACCCGTGGCCAAATTCAGCAGAAATTTCTTCATTTCATGGGGGGAATCAAAACAATGGAGACAATTGCTTCCTAAGTAGGGAGGATTTATCTAGGTGGATATCGGTGTCCACCCACCTTTTCCAACTTGCTCAAAACAGTTTTTTAGCAATTTTTGCAATTTACTATTTTTAGCAGTTTTTAACTTCAAGGGCCATTTTGAGGGCCTAAATGAAAGTTTTTCGGGATATAGCTTCTCAACTATATCCAAAGGTTAAAATTGAGCCCCCAAAATGAATCTCCTTGACGATACCTTTCCAATGGGCTATCGTGCACCTAAAATGGGGATCGTATGAAAAAGTTATGACCCCGGGAAGTTGATGTACTAACTTACCCAAACGGGGCCCCCATGACTTTTGGCGCTTCTTCTCCTAGGGTTAGGTTTTTGGATGTCTAGGGTTTTTGACATTCCTGTTTATTGTAAAAAGGCCTTCAGAGCCTCATTTTAATCATATTGTTGTGAATGAGCACAACCGTCACATCTCTTCTCAGAGATAAGTCGCCACCATTCCAGCAAGCTTGTTTTATGCTGCATTTTACAGTTTCATCTTATTTCCTTATTGAATAGAAAACCAATTTTACTGTATCTCTGTTATTTTATGTTAGTCATATTTTAATCACCTGTATTCATTTAATTATCCTCATAAAATCTGGATCACTAAAGGCCCTTTCCACCTGGAAAGATGTTTTGCTCGGGATATCGTCTGGATTTGATAATGAAGCCGCTAAATATAGTGAATCAGACTTATGGTTCTTATCCCTTGGAGTGAAAGAAATATTGAAAGATTTGAAATATTCCATAAGTTCATTAACTCTTTTGAAATATAGTTTAATTCTTTCCTTTTTGATTTTGTATTTTTTAGGTAACATGGTTGATGACCAACTTTGAATCTCAAGTCACAGTGAGATGTTCTATTTTCATTCCTTGAGCGAGGATCATCCTCTGCATTAAAGCTTCATATTCTACCTCATTGTTCGTGCATGGAAACTCCAGTCTTACAACGTGAGGATGCGTCATCTTATCTGGGCTTATAAGAACAATCTGAACTTTGTTCCCCGATTTATAGCATGCTCCATTGAATGGCATTCTCCAGTAACCTTCAAATACACACTCTGGGACCTCCAAGACTTGAACTCGTTCTAGGTTTTTGTTTTGCTCCATGTCCAAGATAGCATAGTTTTCGATCCCGACATCTATGTAGTCTTCCATTAATTCATTATCCTTCTTCTTGAAGGAGAAAGGTTTTCTGGACTCTTGGGTTAATTTAATCATTTCTCCCTCCTTTCCTAGTAGCATCATACAACTACCATTGTTCATTATATATCCATTGATCATGGAGCTCCAATCTCTTTCCAGCACAACCCCATATGTTATAGGTAGTTATACCACAATAATATTAAAAATTGTGATGATATGGGGAGTGAGTGTGATCCTTGCATAAAAATCCTTGATTTCTCTGTATGTCAGAACTTTTCTCGAATCAATGGCATATATGCTCTCTCCAGTTTCATAATATTTAGTGCAACTCATTCCCAATGCTTCCATGACCGCGAGTGGCATTATATTATTTTTTGCACCATTATCAACTAAACATTTATGTAATGCAACATCATGGTTTTCAATTGATATGTAGAAGGGTGGAATGTTACCTCTCAGCTTAGTAGTCGACGGGCTTTGGTTATGTTTTGGAGTGGTAACAACAGCTTCCCTTCTTTCTGATGGGTCATCCAACAACTTCAAGATATTTTTCCTTTGTTGAGGAATCTTCACCACTTCTATAAAAGGCAAGGTTATCCTCAACTTACTTAAGTCCTCCACGACATTGTACGCCATTTGAGTTGAGCTTGTCACTATGGGTTGCCTTGTGGTTCCAACTGTCACCTTCTCATTCGACACATTTTCATTGGCTTTTTCTTTTTCTTTTTCTTTTTCTTTTTCTTTGTCAGAGTCGCCTTTATTATTTTGTTTATTTACAAATCCTCTTCTGGGTGATGTTTTCTTGCAAATTAGGATCGTTGTTTCCCTCTCAATATATGTACATGTTCACCTCGCATCCTTCCATCTGCACTGTCTCAGATCATTCATCAAGTAAGTAATAACCTTCCTGCTCGGTTAATTTCTCGTCACAGAGATCATCCAAAACAACTGTATTTGGAGTGGGCTGTCCAGAAACCCTTGGTCTCGATGGGTCTTCAATATTCTCAAATCTGACTCTATTTTCGGGGGGAGGGTTCCTCCTTTGTTCAGGAATTGGCATTCTTTGGTTTGGCATGTAATTATATCCCCTTCTCATCTTGGTTATTTCATTCTGCATCTGTTTGATGGTTCTATTCATATGCACAATATCAATTATTTTCTTTGTTTCATGTGTTGACGTAGGGTCAACTTTTACGTTAAGTATGGTTCCCTTAAAAATTCCTCCTCCCTCCATTTTATTTTGAGTTGTTCGAGGTTTAAACTATGTGTTTATTCTTGAGTTCGAAGCTCTTTGATTATCAATATTCAATCCCCCCATCTGTATTTGTACTCTTCCCAATATAATGTCGGGGTCGGCGCCCGTTTCAATCATAATTTCTTCCATATTAGTAGTCTTAGTCATTACTTCCTCCAGGGTATCCATCTGAGATGTTCTGATTGCATATTTCACATTCGGAGGCATTGCATTCTTATAGAAACTAAGAATGACCGGGTCATTTGGTATTTTTTCTTATGGTATTTGTTGGGACAGGGGCAGACCCATGGTTCAATGCTCAAGAGCGCACCAACAAATCCCTAACTACCGGCCCTTTCGGCAACACCTGTAAAGCAGATGAAGTCTCACCCAAGGTAGAGGCAAAGGTGGTTGCAAGACTTAGGTGTCTGCAACCTTAGTTGGGACACAGATCTGTGATTATCTTTCTTACAGCGCACTTAGCATCAGTTATTACTTAACATACATTCATTAGTATACTTTGCAAAAGTCACAGAGCATCGCAGTGAATACTTATACTAAGAATTATTTAGTACTTATTCACATAACTATAGGTTAGATTCAACAGATCAAGCACTAAGCATCTCATATATCATATCTAATGTTCATTCATTCATCAACAGCATAGAGCATGACTAGATCTACTTAACCACATCAAGCACTTAGCCAAGAAAGAGATACATACATAAGAGCGAATCACAAAACACATACACACAGCTACCATGGTTCACACCCACCTTGGGGCTATGTCCACAAAGTCTTATTTATCTTATCTTGGTTAAGCAGTTACAACACAGAGCTTTAACGACCCTTACTTTTCACAGGACAGAAGATCTGCGCAGATCACTAGATCCTTATTCCTTTCTCTTCAGCATCAGACTATAACAACCTGCACTTAGCTCTCTGATCTCATCCACAGAGCACTCTAAGATACATCTGATCACACAGATCCCATTACTAGCACTAAGATTTCATTCATACATCACACATAAGTACTACATTACTATCTCCATTATATTACTATCTATATTTCCTATGTATAGATTACAAAATGGGCCTAAACGTGGGTAAACCCATGGGCCGATATCCCTTTCCTGTTACATCAGACTAAAACCCTAAAATGGAGCCCAAAATAGGTCTTGCTTCCTTATTTTCTACTTCTCGTTGAGCTCCTTCCTTGGCAAGTTGTCGCAGTCCCAAAAGTGGTCGAGTAAGACCAAGTACTCTTCAAAACTTGGTCAAGGGCTAACAGGCCCCCAACACTCACCTATGACTTGTCCTGAGTCACTCAGGTCTGACCAATTCTGCTTTGAACCCCTCGAGTGACTTCGACCTGTTGTAGTACGACAGCCTCTTGTTCAGTAAATTCCTAGAGTATTGTGTCATTGAGTTGTCCTTCCAAGCATTGTTCTGCTGTGATGACACCCTGTTTGACTTGATCTCTCTGGATTTCAAATTCGGCGAACAGTTGGCATGCCTTCTCTTGGAGTGGTTGCAGTAATTGAGAGACGTCCATTAATTTACTTTGCAGTGTATGGAGTTGTTGTTGGGCTATGTGTTGCTCTGTGAACCTCTTCATTCTTTCGACTGGGGTCACGGACTTCAACTGCGCTTGTAGCACATCTATATGTTGCTTTGCTTCGTGGAGTTGTGCCTCCAATGTCTACAATTCTGGATTATATGCGAGGGTTTCATAGGTCTGGGTGCTTCTGGTGCTTAGCTACCTACATTCTAAAGCCAAAGTTTTAATCGATCGTCTGCACCTCAAGTAGTGGATTCTCTTAGATCTCTTATCTCTTGGGGTGTCTCAAGCATGGTACGAAGCTCCAAATCCATGATGCACTATTGAAGTTGTTGGATTACTTCTTCCAGTTGGGTCACCTTCTATGGAAGATGATCTTCCATCTTCACTTCTATGATTGTCACAGAGCGCAATGCCTTGTGAACTCTTTCTTGTGTTTCAAGTTGCTCTGCTAGCAACTGGTCCTTGCTCTGCTGTAACTGGACTTTTTCCTCCTCCCATTTTTCTTGTAAGTGAAGTTTCTCCTGTTCTACCTTTCTTCGTTTCTCTTCATGTGCAATTTGTGCTTGTGCCAAAGCCTAGGTGGCTTTCGTTATGTCTTCTTGAGCTTGTTGAAGGAGAGCTTCGACTTTCTCGATGATCTGGCATAACTGTGTGGGCTCATCGCATGTTCCTGATATTTCCATTGTTAACAATGTCGTAGAAGCTGCTTGGATGGACTGAAGTGCTTGCTACGCTTCTTTGAATTCGCCTATGATCTGGCGGAATAGTTCCTCCTACTTTACTTCTTGCTTTTCCGCAAGCTCTAATGAGACATCATTCAGTGCGGCAATTAAGTCAAAATCATCTGGGGTAAGCGTAGTCTTAAGCGTGGTTCGGGTGGCCTTATTTTTCTTTCTGGATGAGGGCCTCGGTGGGGTAATCTTCCTTTTCTTGGAGGGATCTACCTCGTCCTTAGGTGAGGTAACCTCGCATTTGCACTATTCAACTTTTGATCCCCCTAGTTCTTCATCGTCACCTCCCTTCACAGGTGAGAGTGAAGCATTCTTCATGGATGTGTTGTGGATATGTTGAAATTCCACATCCTTCTTAGTCTTGCACAGTCCTGGTGTATCTAGCATAGCTTTAGGACTATCTACGTTGGACATCTCTGTGGGGTCTGCTGCAACAAGGAGGTCTTCCGACAATTCCTTGTTTATCTCCTCCAGGTCATCTTTTGTCAGCTTGTAATATTATTGGAGTTGTTGTTTGTGGTCATCTCTGTGCGTTGTGATGTAGATGAAGTGACGATATGCGTTGAATTTCATCAAAGGTCGAAACCTATGAAGAGTGTTGGGTGTAATGCATAGTGTAGACTGAATGGAATTCCTCAATTGAATATAGTACGCATGGAAGATGGCATTGGACTGCCACTGTTTTTTCATGTCGTTGGAGTACCACAACATACAGAACTTCGCAACCAGGGGTTTGAAGGGTTCGATCTCCGGAAACATGGCTCCCTCAGGAAATTCCCACTCAATGAAGGCGATGAGTATGAGAAACCAGCTAAAGTGGAACTTATACCCTTGGTCCTTTGCTTTTCTACAGTCAAGCTCTAGTTGATTTATGAGGTATTTTGCCCGGTTCATTTGTAGACCCTCCGCGCACTTCCCTGCAATGTCAACTACAAATCTGGTCACCTATGTAGGTCTATTTTTTCGGACTAACTTGTCTACAATCAGCTGGAAACCAAAGTGTATTGTTGCATTCTCAATGGAGGCTACCTTGTAACCTTGCGTGCATTTCTCTAGATCGACATATGTGTCTTTTATTCGTTGAGCGAGAGCACGATCTGCGGTCTTTCCAGGGTAAAATTCTTGTGGGTCAGGGCCCTGCATGCTTAGCCCAGTGATCTGATTGATCAGAATAGGATCCATGGTGATGCACCAATCCAACCATAGGTATCCTCC
>JZKD02S2040605.1:19632-36993 GCA_000966675.3 Picea glauca
AGGAGAGGCTTAAAGGAGAAGGTAAAAAATTGAAACCAATTCGATATGGTCCTTTCAAGATTATTGACAAGATTGGTAACAATGCCTTTCGTTTAGATTTGCCTCTTTATATGCAGTTGTTAATGTTGAGAATTTGAAATTGTATGAGCCTCCTTTGATTGATGATCAAGGAGAGCATGTTCAGATTCCTTCTATAGATGATTTTTCCCTAGAATATCTTACAAAATTGCATGAAGACACAATCCTTGACAGGAGAATGCGAACTTCAAAATGAGGAAATGTGGAGTATCTTCGAGTTGGTCTTAAAGGTACAAATCCAAGCAAATCCAAGTGGATTGAGGTTGGAAAGGTGAGGGAGATATACCCTCATCTTCAAATAGACTGAAAAATAGTCTTTTGGAGGTCCAAAAGCTTTCCAATGGGAAGGTGTGATCCAGGGGATCAAATTTTGCTCAAAAATTCAAAGTGCTCGGAATCACTTCAAATCGAATGGGAGCATAGGCCTCATTGTTATGAACCCAACGCAACTCATTTGGGTTCAAACGGACGTCGGGAGCGAGAGATATCACATTCTATTCAAAATGACAAACAGGCAAAAAAAGGGATGCTGACTATATAGTCCGTACGGCTGCTGACATGGCAGTCCGTACGACACATGGTAGGGATGAGTGGTAGATAGTTGGCAGATGTGGATGAATGACATTGTGACACATGGCAGTATTTGGTTGGTTGTACGGTGCCACGTGGCCCAGTCATGCACTGCCACATGGCACCATGTTATTGGTTGCTTGTATAAATCTTTATTGGAGTCCACTGGGTTCGACCCCATGACCTCCACCCACAAATACAACCTTTGAAAAGTTTTCATTGCCAACACGCCACACCATAATCCTTGTTATATATATGGTTTCATATTTATTTAACTTTGATTTTTTATGTATTGGCGCAGGGGTCCAGGCTGAGGCTTAGCCCTAGCCCCCGGTCGCATACATTATAATGATATGACCATATGTATTACCATATGTCCATGCGTGGGTATGCGTTTTTGTTTGAATTCAGTTCAACGGTTATAAAAATGACCCACCACTTGTTCTTTAACCATTGGCTTGTGGAAACAGGGGCCTATGTTTGCACTTGCGCGCGGTCATATGGGTCATACGATCATAGCCCTGGCGGTCAGGGGCTAGGTGCACCCGTAACCGTCCTACAGTTTGCACAGTTTGCACGGTTGCGTCCGATGCTAAGTTTTAACGCTTAAATATGTGTGTGGGCTAGGTTGAGCCAACAAGGGTGTGATTTGTAGATGCAGAGATAGCAAGTTTGAAGGGGGACTTCCAGGAAACCTATCTTCTTCAATTTTTGGCCAAACGAGGTGCCGAAAAAGCCCAGCTAGGGGTTTTTGGACGTTATGAAGCCATTGGAGCAGTCTATTTGGAATTTTGAGCATTGTAAAGCACATTTTTGAGCACTTTGAAAAAATAATACAAATGATCCATTGGAAGCTGGACCAGGAGATGTATCCCAAGAGAGGAGTGAACTCCTTTATCATTTGTTGTGTTATGTGTTTTCTGTTCACTGTTATTGCTGTTGTTTATATGCATCTTGAATGAGTAAATTATATTAAATTTGTGTTGCAAAGTTGATCCATTTGCATTTTAACACATAAATTTTACTTGCAAATATTTTCAAGAATAGAAGTCTTCTTCATTTTTAGATCAGTATACCAACTCAAAGGGAGTCTTTCTGGTGGAAGTCTTAGTAGTCGTGCGGTCAGCCCACATGGCATACTTAATTTTTCTATCCCAACTCTTCTTGTTTTCTCCAACAATATTTTTCAGAGTGTTCATAGTATTTTTGTTGCTGGATTCCGACAACCCATTCCCTTGAGGATAGTAATTTGAATAATGTGATAAAACAATCCCATACTTGAAGCAAAATCCATTGAACTCTATTGAGCTGAAGGCTTTGGCGTTGTCAGTGGTTATCTTAATAGGGGCACCAAATCTAGTAATAATATTTTCCTCAAGAAATTTCATCACGACTTCTTTTGTTTCTTTGTATTTCAGAACATCTTCAACCCATCTAATGAAGTAATCAGTGGTGGTCAAAATCCATCGATATCTGTTACTAGATTTGTCTTTGAATTCTCCAATGAAATCCAATTCCCATTGTTGAAAGGGTGCTTCTACAATGATTGTCTTAAGGGGGAGGGAAGGAAGACATTGCTTGTCGGTAAAAAATTGACATGGTTGAAAAGATCTAACATATTGACGTGTGTCGGAGAAAATAGTAGGCCAATAGTATCCTGCCCTTAAAATCTTATGGGAAGTGGTGCATGATGAAAAATGGCCTACACAATGTCCTGCATGAATTTCAGTCATTAACTTATCGACTTATTCTTTATCAACACATATGAGGATTACCCCATCTGGGCTCTTCCACCCAAGACCATTCTATGTTAGGAAATACTTCATAGCTTTGAGTCTCAGGGATCTTCTCTTATGTTCCACCAAATGATCGGGGAAAGTGAGATTCTTCAAGTAACAAATGATGTATGAATACCATTCATTGTTTTCAATCTCACTTACGACAATGTTGACTTGTTCCTTCTCTCCTACCTCAATGGCCTCTTAATTTATTTTTATCATCCTTTTTTCCAGCCCTTGTCCTTTGATTATCTTGGTTGGATTGATATCCAAATCATATTCATGTATTTCTGACACCCACATTCCTCTTTATCCAAGGAAATCTTGTTGTGACAAAATGTCCTTCATAGTGATGTAAGGAACAAAGACTCTGATCTTGTTATATCCCACATAAGTTCAAAAGTGTTTGAGAGACTTGACTAGGGTGTAAGCTTGTTTTTATGTATTGGTGTAATTCAATTCCAAATCTCTAATATTTTTGCTCACAAAGGCAATCAATTGTTCATCCCCTTGATCATTTTTTTGTAACAATACACTTGCGATGGTGTATTTTGAAGCAAAAGAAAAAAATGATGAAGTCTTTGGAAAAATTTGGGCTAACCAATACCGATGCAACATTTATTTCCTCTTTGATGCATTGAAATGAAAACTCACCTTCTCTTTCCCATTCAAAACGGGAATCCTTATTTAGTAGTCTACTAAGGGGTTTAACAATTTCAACGAAGTTTGGAACGAATCTCTTAATAAAGTTAATCTGACCAAAAAAGGATTGCAAGGCTTTCTTGTCTTTCAGGAGAGAGATTATCTTGATGGCTTCAACCCTAGCAAGATCTATTACGATTCCATATTTAGAAATGATATGTCCCAACAACTTACCCTTGTCAACACCAACAATAGATTTCTTAGGGTTGAGAGAAATGCCCTACATCTTTGGAAGATAGTTCTTAGGTGTTGGACATGTTGTTCCCTCTTTTTAGAGATGGTGGTCAGATCATCCTGATATATCTCTATAAGTTTTCCAATTAGATCCCTGAAAGCACAGTCCATAGTGCGTTGAAAACTAGCCCTTGCATTGGTCAATCCAAAGGGCATTCTCAAATACTTGTAGGTTCCCCAAGGAGTAGTAAAAGCGGTTTTTAGTTGATCATCCTTCTTTACTAAAACTTGATTATATCCTGAGAAACCGTCGAGCACGGACATCATTTCTGCACCTGTGACTCTTTGCAAAAGGTATTGCATGTTTGGTAGAGGATAATTATCCTTAAGCGAGGCCTGATTTAAATTTCTAAAGTCTACACATATCCTAACCTCACCAGTCTTATTTCTTACAATAATTGTATTAGATACCCATGATGAATATTTGGTAGGATCGATTATTCCTACCTCAAACATATTTTGCAACTCTTTTTGTACTTGTGGGGCAAACTTTGGGTTCATCTTCCTAAGTTTTTGTCTAAAGGGCTTTGTACCATCAATGAGGGGGATGGTATGTTGTATGACATATTCCTAGTAGGCCTTTATATCTTCGTAAGACCATGAGAAGAAATATTTAAATTCTCTTATAAGTGAATCAACTTTTCCCTTTCATCAGTTGTTGTTCCTTTACCAAATTTAATCAATTTGGGAGATTCTTCAGTTCGAATGTTGAATTCAACAATCTCGTCACTGATTTTGTTCAAAAGTTTCCCTTTATACATATCATTTCAATCAAAAAGATTCTTTAAAGGAACAATACCTTTGGGTAGGGGTCCATCAGCTACATTGATGATCTCAATATTTTCTCTGTCAACCAACAGGTTTATTTGAGCTTAAGAAAACTCTCCCTCATTTTGAACAAAATGAAGAAGTTGATTGTCGTCATCAAAAAATTGCCAATGTTCTAAGTTTTCAGGTAACAAGAATCTGAAATTTACTTCTACCTTGTAGAGGATGATTTCTTTGAAAATTTGTAAGTTTGAAGCAGAAACAACAAGGTTGTATGCCAAGTGATTATCCTCCCTATGGATGTCCTCAATGGAAAAGTTTTCAAACTTCTTTATGGCATCCCAAATGACATCCTTGTACTGTTTCAACCTTGGGTTTTTTGCAGTGAATTTCTTATTGACTTGTGAAACAATTAGGTCGAAATCCCCCTTTACATGTAGGTTGTTGATGTTCATATCGATGGCCAAATTAATGCCTAGGATAAGGGCTTCATACTCAGAAATGTTGTTTGTGCAGTTGAAATTGAGTCTGTATGAGAAAAGGGTAGTCTCGTTATTTGGTGATCTTAAGACTATCCCCGCACCTGAGCCGGTGCTTGAGTGTGCACCATCAAAAATGGACCCAAGATCCTTCCCTTTTTTCTTCATCAATGAAAAGGGATTTTTCCAAAATAAAGGTGTTTTTTATTCTTTCTTGTAGAACCTAATGGTTTACATTGATATGACCCACAGTACTTTCACCTTTGGTCCTACTTGGGGAACAAACTTTCTCTTCACCTTTGATGACTTTAACTTTCTTTTCTTTGAGAGGTTACGCAAAACATTGTTGAATGTATCACAATAAATTTTATTCAACTTGTTTTGTAGCTTACCTCTTTTCGAAGTCCAATATCTCACTCGGTGGGCAAGGTGATTTTTCTAACATTACCTCTCTTTCTTCTTCTAAAATATTGAGCATGAGACAATCTTCCCTTTCCACTGCTTTTTCTTGTTCCTTTTGTAGGTAAGTTCTGACGTCTGAGGGAAAGTTTGGTGAGACAAATTCATCAATATAATTAATCTGAAGAGTCTCTTTAAGGCACTCTTCTTCTTGCAAGAGAGAGGAGGCTAAGTTTTCTTCTATTTCACATGCTCTCTCTTGAGCCTCAAACAAAGTGGTAGGGTGTCTCCCAATCAAAACCCCATATGGATATTTCATGGTTGATATATAATACTTGAGAATGGTATCTTTGGAATGGATTAACTCTTGAGGGAATCATATTACGATGGTGTTAAACCTATCATTTAAGTCCTTTATATTCTCCCCTGAATTTCTTTTGCAACTGTGGAGTTGATTATACAAGGATTGGTAATCCCTCTTTTTCCCAAATATTTTGGTGAAAACCTCTTGAAAGAGGTCCCAATTTGTGATTGTTCTTGGGGAAATACCACCAAACCAATCCTTGACCCTTGCAAAAAAAGTGTAAGTGAAAATTTTCATCAAGATATCCCCATGTTGATCACAAGGTTCTAGATTACATAGGAAAATATACAAGTGATCGTTATATGTAGTAAGATGTTCTCCTGAGAATATGGGAAGCCACTCTTTGAAGTCCTTTGGGATTTTATGAGGAGATCAATGGATCTTTGTTATGCCCAAAGGTTTGTGTGTCTCTTTGGCCTGCAGGTTCCATGTAGAATTTAGCGAGGTGGGTATAGGTGAGAGTGGAGGCGTGGAGGTAGTAGGTGAGGATGGAGGGATAAGAGAAGTAGATGGACAATTATGAGATATGGGCGAGGTCGGAGGACTAGGCCTTTTGGGTGGGGCCTTATGACCATTGGAAGGTTTGTTGGTGGTCGAATTATGCTTCTTTTGTACCATGGTGGAGTCGTCAGACAAGCTTTAGGAAAAGATTTATATAAAAAGGTGGAAAGGGAATGTCCCTTGGGTGGATTCGCCAAGAAAGATAAGGGAAAGGACTTGGGATATATTTCCAAAGTATTGTTAGGGTTCCAAATAGGATTCAAAATTCTCCCCAACAACGATGCAAAAATGTTATAGCACAAGTTGTAGTTTGGGAAAATCCCAACCAAACCAAAAAAGAAAGTGCTAAAACTAGGGAATCCTACACCCAATGTCACCTTGATGTAGGTCTCGCAATTCAAAGGTGACTAAGTCACTCTAGGGAGGAGATCCTAATGACCCTAGGGGGAATGAGATGTATATGGATGGATGATGAAATTGGAACCCCTAGAAGTCAAATCTAAGTGGAATGAGAAGTGGAAAAAGATTCCTTGTAAACCCAACAAGTGTTGCCCCAAAGGTGTAGTACTTCTCCAGATGATTGTACCTTATCGAGACACAAAGAGAGACACCTTGCAATGATATATGTTAATATGGATCAACAAGTTAATCTTGTTTTCCCTAATTTGCAGCAGCAGATGACATGTTATATCTGCAAATAAGATATGTAAATCAACATGTAAAAGCATAAGACCAACCAATAATACTATCAATGAATTTGGCAATCAATTAGGGCTTGAATGTATCACTTTGAGAAAGAATAAAGCAAGTTGTTATAAAAGTGATTTTCTACAGTAAATTATCATCCTTATGGTTGTTATAAAAGTGATTTTCAAAGTAGTGGGAGAAGAGGGATGCCTCAATGAGGCGAGAGAGCTCAAGGCTCAAGGAACACTTCTCCAAAATATAGACTTGAAACTAACAAAAATCACTCTTCCCAAGGAAATGATTTTGTATCTCCAATGCAATAAAAAAATTGACTAATGCCTTTAAATATTGGGTTAATGGGGTCAAGTGAATGAACTAGAGATGATACTTTCTTGGGGGTGTAAACCCTCTTACTTCCCAAGGCAAGTATCTCTATTTAGGGTTTGGAAATGAGGGGGTTAAATCCTCATACTTTGTCAAACAAACCCTTGCAACATCAATAAACTTGAAGAAATAAATGATGAATACTAGAGTGGTGGTGTAAATTCACTTACTTATCACTTAGCTCCTAGCACAACAATCCTTAACTTGAAACAAATGATGGCATAAGAGTGAAAACCATACCAAATCAAGAAGATGCTAAGATAATCCACCATAAAAGATAGAAACCATTCATCCAAGGCTAGCGCCTCACTCCTCCATCAACCATTCATCAAAGATAGCCAAAACCAAGTGCAGAAGAGACAAATATGCCAAGTGTAGAGAAAATTTCAGATCAATTCTTCTCACAAGAGGGAGAGTTATGTCCAAATGCGATCTTATGATCTCTTATTTATACCAAATGTCACCAAGGTGAATTTTCCATATATTAAGGGGTAAACCACAAGACTAGGGGTCAAAAACCCTAATCTTGACCCCTTTAACAAAGTAATATTAAACAAGGCATTTAAAATTTCACTTTTGCACAAATGAAACCATAATTTTACATGGACGTCACCCCTTTAGGGGACATTTTGTCACTTGGGACAAGTCATTGGTGTTGGATAAGCTCTGGGGGGCCTCCAAAGGCCACATGTCAAGAATATATGCAATATCCTCATGTCCAAGGGCTCATCCTCCTCAAAAATTTCATGTGTCAATGAGTGGTAACACCACCACCAAATCCTAGCCCCAAAATATGACGTCAAGATAAAAAAGAAGATGTTTTTCCCCTCCTGGGAAAATCGTTTGGCATGTGAGGGTTGGGATAAGTCTTCCATATCATCTTCTGGGTCTCTAATACTTTTTCCATGTGACCTAGCATGTGTACCCTTGGCATCCAACCAGTGGGATTGTAGACACATGGAATCCCAAGCTAGGCTTGTTCTTCCAAAATTGTCCACCAACTAGGTCCTGCAAAGACAAATAAGCACACCCTCCAAGGATATCAAGTCATATCATCATGATAAGTGAATCCAATCAATAAATGAGCCACCTAAGCATGTGCATCAAATATCACTATATCAAACAATTAATTTCTCAAAGACACTATGTGACTTGTCAAGCTTGAGTATGTGAGGGTTGACAAGGTGTCCTATTGGGTAAACCTTTCCCTAGGTCAAGGAGAGTTTCCAAGAGATCCTTCTCTAATCCATCTAAAGTGGGTGAAGTGGTTAGGGTCAAGACTCAATGGGCATAGGGCTCATGACATACAATAGGTCATAGTGTCTCATTCATGGGTGCCTTTGTAGAGGGTGTGTGGTACCTTTGTCCACATTGAACTTTTTCCAAGCACATTATTTTTCATTCTTTTATTCTTTCATCATTTTAAGGAAAGGTTGAAGGTCACTTCCCTGGCGTGGTGTCCAAATAATAGCAATGTCATCGACAAACACCTAGTGGAAATGATAAGGTTGGCTCCTTATGAGACCCCCTTTCTCTCAACCATGCAACTGAGAGCCATTACCTTGGTTTGGTGACCATAGGATGCAAATG
The DNA here is from genome assembly GCA_000966675.3 of Picea glauca. Taxonomy (NCBI): domain Eukaryota; kingdom Viridiplantae; phylum Streptophyta; class Pinopsida; order Pinales; family Pinaceae; genus Picea; species Picea glauca. Next base: position 28,167 of record JZKD02S2040605.1, read on the forward strand.
TCATACCACTAGATATTCATGGACGTGACAGGTCAGCTCATGAGGAGACCTCTTATCCTTCAACCAACCTTTTAAGCACTCTTTATTATATTATGGGTCCCCCTTTACTCAAAGATAAGTGTTTCAATTCTTTCTTGGGTGATTCCTGGGTGAAGCATCTAGAAGGTTCATACAAGGCTTTTATCTTTTTCCACATCAATCCCTTTGGTCCTTCAACCCCTTCTTCCCATAGAATGAGGGACAACCCCTTCTTGGGTCAATACACCCTAAAATCCCAAGATATAAGGAAACAGAGACAAATAATGATGGAAAGTGGTAAGTATGGTAGAGAATGGTACAATGACTCTTCAAGGGAGTTCCTAGTAGCAAACCCATCCCAAAGGAAGACCACTTACTATGGCACAATGTCAACCACCAGTGAAGTAGGGAAAAAGGCATAATTTCCAAGCATATATCATGAAATCTAGAGCAATCTAAGATACAACATACTCAAATGGCTTAAATATTGAAATGATGCTCACCATAATACTACATTGTACCTCATGGAGAAAGGCCTACTGCCTTCAAGAAGCCAGTTGATGTGGTGGATGCCATCTGGAAATATGTGATCATTTGTGGTGGTGAGAGGGGTCTCCAACTGTGCAAAAGGGTATTGTTGGTCATGTAGTCTTTCAACACTCCATATCTACAACTTGAGGGCCTCGAGACATAATCTCCTTAGTTATCCACAAAATGGGGATAACAAACCTGAAGGTGTGCATATATTAGGAGAGAGAATTTGAGTGTTGGAGACCTTATATGGGAGTGTTGGACACTTATAGAGTGCTCACCCTTGGACCCTTACTTGATGGAAATCTATACCTTGGATATTGACATGTGTCACTTAGAGTTGGAGAGCTTCATGTGTGCACCTATTTAATTAGTAGCTAGGTTGTTTGTTTCTGCACCTTGTTCACTTTAATATTATTGGCCTCCCTCACTTTCATATATATAGAAAAAGGAGAGGGTCTTTTTAGTTATCATATCGATCATATTGATTGCATCATCATGTATTAGAAATATGTCATCTTTCACTTATAAATTTTCTTCTTTGTACTTTGATTTATTTTCTAGTGCACTAGGGTTATTGCATTGATGCAATGAAGATATTGATATTAGAGTTTTCCCTAAGAAAAGAAGGGAAGCTATGGTTTGGGAGAAACCCTAGAGGAGCGAAGGCAGAACTTGTCCTTATGATTTTTTTGAGAGAATATTTGGGTTTTGTGGAATTGGAAACCATAGTAGTACACTTACTTGATGTGGATATGATAGTGGAAGATTATCTTGTTTTCTCTTGTACACTTGTGTGATGCAAATGTATGTGGAAAATATGACTTGTCGATGTGTATGCTTGCTAGTTGTGAATCTTTGGTGGAGAAACCAACTTTTTTTGGGAGTGAATCCTAGCTATGAGGAGTTGGTTGATAGGGTTTTCTATTGGTGGTGGATGCCCTAGCTAGGGTTTGAAGAGAATGACTCGTACCAACTTGTATCCAATTGTTAGTATGTACTTATAAATTCATCTTATTGAACAGTTCCTTGATGTCCAAACTTTGTGTACTTATATATATATATATATGAAGAGTTCCTTGCTATCCAAACTTTGTGTACTTGTAGATCTAATTTTCAACTTATAATCTCTTAGTGAATGAGTAGCTTCTAGCACTATTTGGTATGTAGATTTATCATGAATAACTAGTTGATTTTGCTAAGTAATTTGATGAACATATAGACACTAAGTGGGTAGATTTATGGTTGTAATAAATATTCCTTAATTAAGTAATTTTGATATATGTTATATGTAACTTGTAATTTGTGCCCTAAGAATTGAAAAAAATCTGCTTGAAGTACATTTGTTTGGTGTTTATTTTCTTGGGATACCTAATGTATTTGTAAGGAAATAAATACAATACATACCACTATAATTTATATTTCATATTTATCTCTAACGTTGAAACTTGATGAAAGGAAATAGATCTGATGAATCTCAAATGAGGTGGAATTTCTGAATTTTCATTAAAATCCATTTCCCACAAATTTCGACATGGTATCATAGCTAATTTGATTGAGATCACTCTCTTGGTGAAGCCTGAGTGATTTGGGTATTAAAGTTGTTCCATACCTAGGAGAAATGATTGACCTATTATAGGTTGTTGGGTGTAAAATATTGGTGGTTTTGGTAAGAATCCCTTGAACCCTAAAATGTAAATTTACTTGATTTGTTGTTGATTTTTCTTTGAAGTGTGCTTCAAATTTGTAGGGATGAATACTCTCAGTTTTAGAGAGTGTGACATGTTGGAAGGGTTTTCCATTTTTACACCTTAAAAGTGTGGGTTGCAAATGCTAATGGAAGAGGTTGATTTTTGCAAGAAATGTGTTGAAAAAGAGATCGTTGTGTCCATTGACCAAGCATAATAAGGAGGCCAAGGTAAAGAGATTTTTTCTTAATTTGTCGAAATATTATTTGATCACTCACATTGCAAAGAAGAATATCAGTAAGTAGAGATATGATCTTTTGATTGCATTATACCAAATTATTAGTGTTTGAACTAGGAATATTCTTTTGAGAAACAGACTTTGAACGATTTGCATGAGTAATATATATACAATGGTGAGATTTGTGGCTAGGGTCATAGAGTTGAGAAATAAATTGTTTCCCATTGAATTGAATGGATTTTATCCATGTTGGAAACCCTTTTTCCAAGGTGCTTGCACTGGTGAGAACTTAGCTACTTATGATAAGATTTCAAATGACTTTATGTAGGAAGAGATAAGGTTAGAATCTTGTTCAACAAAGAAAAAATATGTAAAATACCTAACCTTCATCTAGAGTATTAGGAAAGAAAATAACAAATGATACAAGAAGGGTACGAAGGAAAATTCAATCCAAGGTAAAAAGCATTTGAGTATTGTGAAATCGTTTAGGTGTCACCAAAAAGGACATTATGCCAATTGGTGTCCAAAGAAGAAGAAATGCAAATCCAAGAAATAAAAATAGGTTGTAGGGAGTCATGAACTATAACCCTAGTGGATTAGTTAGCATCCCATATTGAGATGGCCTTCTTTGTGATATCTTGTTTATATTCCAACACTATATCATGTGTTGGGTGGTGTGTGAACAATGAGTAAGTGATACATCTGAATTGAGACATGAAACTATTCAACAAGGTTCAGGGGCAAGGAAAAATGAGTGTTGAGTTGGGTGATGATGCTACTTATCATGTGAAAGGATTAGGCTCCATTTACTTCTTTATGTCATTAGGTGACATTATTAAGTTGAATGAATTATGTTTGCCCATGGTTTGAAGAAAAATCTTATTTCAGTTTCATGTATAACATATTTTAAGTATAGAGTTGCATTTGAAAGATAACATTTCATTATCAATAAGTATAGTCTATCAAGTCTGAGGAATTTGGATAGTGGTGTGATACATGGTGTCATTTAAAAGTTACTTTTTGACCCTATGGTGCTTATGCATACTATAAAGTAGTTGGGGAGCCTTACACTTTTGGGGAAACATATGCAAATCATGTATATCAGGATGCCATGGAGATAGGTTCAAAACCTACTATGGAATAAGTAATTGATTCCAAGCTTGTAGCTAATGGGATTGTTGAAGAGTCCTACAAAAAAAATTTGGATTCTCTCGAAAAGATGGAGTTGACCTTAATAAGATTCTTTCTCTAGTTACTGGAGGATTATTTCAAAAAGAGGGAGTTGACCCAGTTGAGATTTTTTCTTCAGTTTCCATAGGTTTTGTATTGCATGGGTGAGATAACCATGTGACTACAATGTGTTGGAGACCCAAGGTGGGTTGTTGTTTGCACTACAAGCTTGGTATTTCAAGGTGGATGATATATGTGTAGTATTTTATCTTTGTCGTTTTGATATATCTAATCCACTTGTCTTGGTATTGTATGGAGATGCTATCATATTTGCAAGGAGTCCTAAAAAAATCATGATGTGGTGTCTAAATATTTTTCCATATAATGTCGACTTTGTTGATGTTTTGGTAGTTGTGAGAGGTAGTAACCTCCATGTGTAACCTATGACTTAGAATAGAATATTATGGAAGCAAGTGAACCATTAAAACGATGTGTGGAAACCCTAGAAGAAAAGTCATCCTAGAAAAATAAATAATATTAGAATATTATCTTCTAGAAATACAAGTCGAGTCCACAGGAAAATTATAAACAAAAAATATAATTACCAGAAAGTCAGGTCGACCCAGCCAGAAAAATCATTGGATAGATTAATATAAATAGAGGATGTTTTAGCTCATTTATATACCCAGTCAGAGCGCAAGTCTCGTGGAGAGCTGCAGTTGTAGTTGCAAGGAGGAATAAGGGTGTATGGTCATCTCTTGGTCTTGGTCTCTCTCTAACGCTATCAAGTAATATTCTTGGTGATTATCTTCGTGATATTATTGTTGATTCTCTTGGTGACATTCTTGGTGATTCTCTTGGTGACATTCTTGGTGATACTCTTGGTGATATTCTTTCTAATTATGGCATAAGTTTGAGAGAGAAGTGCAATTACAACTACTGCAATTTTATATGGTACTTGTTCTGTGGATATGGAGACTCTCTCTCTTGTGTGCTACCCTTGGAGAAGGAGCGCTCTACTTTTCTTGAGTTGCTACTACAATTAGCAGCGAGGGTTTATCTATTGATTTTGTAGTAGGATTTCCATAATTATTCTAAGTAAAGGTTAGTGTGCTTAGGGGTGGCATATGTAAATGCCTATGGTTGGATGACAATGATGTGACATTGTCTATGGTTAAACAATCATACAAAAGTTTCAACATGGTATCAGAACAAGTTTCCTTTGTAACGATCTAACCATTGGAAGGAAGATCCTTAGTTTCCCACATTTTCAAGCTCATTGAGCACTTACTAAACCCACTAAGAATATCACTTAAGTAGGGTGCATCTCTTCCCTGGATCAGATCTGCAAATTTCTGAAGTTGAAAATTTTGGGTTTCCTCATAAAACCCTAGGTTTGCAGTGCCAATTCCTTCATGGCAGTTCCTTCACACCAGTTGAAGTGCCAGCACCAGTTGCAGTGAAATTTTATGTGAATTATTGGGACTAATTTTTGGTTGTCCTAGTGCACCTTACCCTTGCACATATCTAGCTATCTCCAGATTGCAAGTTGGAGCAACTTGAAATTTTTGGGGTCATCATTACATAACATTGCTACCAAATGGTGCCACTATCTGCCACTATTTTTTGCTGTTGTCGGAGGTATGTACTTGTATATGTTTAAAAATGTATCATTATCTTAAGGGTATTTTCAGGAGAATGGATCTTTTGTCCAAACAATAATCGTAGATCTAGAGGGATCTTAGATCCAACACATTCAGAGGAACAATGCACTCCAGGTTTGATTGCTTGGATATGCCTCTAGTTGTTATGGAATTATTTTGATCTTATGAACATCTAGGTTGCATCTTGATGTATTGAATTTATTATTATCATACTAATATCTAGTCAAAGTTAAAGTTAGAAACTAACTTTAGTCAAAGTATTAGATTGATTAAGGTTGAGATTTTAGAGCTTATTTGCATTATATTCTCTAACTTAGATTTATATCAAGAAAGAATATTGTCTTAGTAAAGGGGATAGGTTGAAGAGAATACTTGTCACCTTGAGTGAAGGAGACTTAGAAGAAAAGAAACAACACTTGTTCTTGAAGATAAGACTTTAGGTTCTAGGTTTGATGGATTAAATTAATAAGTTTCCAAATTGCACATATCAAGTTTGATAATTGCTACATTACTAGTTGTGACAAAAATCCTTGAAATGTTCTAATACTGCTAGATACAATGAATACTTAGCAACATGTGAGTACTATTGATATTAATGCTTATTGTACTTGTTTGCAAGATGAACTAACATATCTTCTAGAAGATACATCTTGTTTTTCTTCAAGTTAGGTCTTCTTGGTAATAATATGATTATTACCATGAGATTGTCTTTTATTCTTGTTGACATAGATATGTTCTTATGAAAATTCTATTATACTTTTTTCTCTTATTGCTCTTGTCTTGGGTAGGTTATTTTATAAATTCCATGGAGGTTACAATGGAGGAATGATTGATCACAACACTAGAAGAGTGTTGTTCCTATTTCTTATTATTGTATTTTTATTTTGGTACTTGTTCTAGGAAGGTCACAAGCAATAGCTCTGAGAAGGAGCTACTGTGATTATTTTTCTCATTCTTTTTTTATTATTATAAGAGTATTATTCTTGTCCATTGTTTTCCCCTTTGTTTTCCTTGTTCCGGGAAGGTCACAGGTGATAACTCTGAGGGAAGCTATTGTGACGATTGCAGGAGACAACATATTATATGATCTCTAGTTTGAGACATGGAGCAGACTATCTAGATAAGAAGTTGTATACACGATCGTATGCATCCATGTACCGAAGAAGAAGATGACGAAGAAGGGTATTTTCTTATGGGATACTGAGTATCTCATATGGAGATTGATTTTAAGGAGAAGAAGGCTCCAAATATGACCGAACAAATCCCTCTAGTGCATTTGATCACTCTTCAAATTATCAAGAAGATTTAGTAGAGCCAAAAGGGCCTACCCAGAATCATTGCAGTAACCAGGAAGAGACCAGCATGGTCCCATGACACTTTGCAGGATGCAAATCCATATATAATTGATGATCCATAGCTTGAGAAGTAGATCATTCCACCAGTGGTGAGGCAGGTGACCCCAACAAGTACCATCTCAGAAGGAGCTCGAGTTCGGAGGTATTGAACCCTCACAATCCAGTAAGGAGGAGAAACCTCCCTAGGACCATCCATATGAGACTTCAGAGGAAATAATAACACACAGAGGGAGTAGATGGATCCATATATTATAGAGATTCATAGTGATCCTGATATCATCAAGATTCAGTGGCTTAAATACTTTGATTCAAAAAATGTTCCTCCTCAGATTCACATCGGAGAGAGAGATGTCTTCCAAGACTGACAGATAGGTGCCATGAGTTGAGGAGGCTAGATCGAAGATTCATAGGCTTAGAGGATATATGAGACCTCTTGGGAATATTCCCTATTTTCAGTTACAGAGGAGGAAGCCAGTCAGAAGGACTAGAATATGGATCTTTTTCCTTGATACCAGAAGGGAAGTCAGTGGTGACTTCCAAATATCTATAAGATCAAACATGTTGTCAATGGCAGCATAAATATGTACACATCTTGCTTTGTGTCTAGAGGATTCTCCCAGCAAGAGGGAGAAGAGTATGATGAGACACTTGCTTCAGAAGTAAAAAAAAGTATACACAAAGCAACCATAACATACATAATAAGCAATCTCATGTCCACAGATTGAAGAAGGATTTGTACGGGCCTAAGCAAGAACCTAGAGCATGATATGCTAGATCAGAAAGTTTCTTGATGAGCTTGGGCTTTACTAAGAGTATGTGGAAACATGTTCATCTTATGGTGAAGTAGTGTGACTTTAGAAGTTGATTACATGATTGTTTGATCTCAATTTGGAGGTGACATGTATCTTTTATGACAACCAAAGTTGCATAAAGTTGTCAGAGAACCTAATGTACCATGACAGGTCCAAGCATATAGAGATCAAGTATCATTATATCCGAGCAATGGTGAAAAAGGTAGAAGTGAAGCTCCAGTATATTTCTACCGATGGAAAGGCAGCAAATATGTTGACCAAGCCTTTATCAGGGACAAGCTTGGAGTGGTCCAGATAGTTTTCTCCAGTAGTGAGAAGTAATGTTTTTCTCCAGTAGTGAGAATTTATGTGTTCCCAAGTAGTGGGAAGTGATGTGATCCCCAGTAGTGGGAGATACCCCAGCGCAGGTTGCTATGCTACTCCAACACAGGCTGGTATTTTACCTCAGTGCAAGTTGGTATGCTACTCCAACATAGGTTGGTATGTTACCCCAATGTAGGTTGGTATGCTACTCCAATGAAAGATGGTATGTTACCCTGGTGCAGGTTGGTATGCTACTCCAACACAGGGTGGTGTGTTACTCCAATTGATCCAAAAAGGATCCAAAGAAGACTAAGGATATCTCAGAACTTGCAAAAGCAACCCAGGATGCTCAAAATGGCCTCAACAGACAAAGAAAGGGAAAAAAATTGAAGTTCTCAAAACTAAGTGAAAATGACATCATCAAGAAGAGCGCGTTGCAATATTTCCAATGGTGCAAACAACTCATCAAACATAGTTACAGATTGAAAAATATTTGCGGTCAAAGTTTGGTCAACCTAGCCTAGTCAATAGGGGGATGAGTCAGCATCTATACTACTAACGTCAACATCAATACGGATGATGTCAGCATCTGTACAACATACGCGGCATGTGAATGAGGTGACATGTGTCATGTTGACGTCATCATGGTGATGTGGTAGCACTAGAGGCTGCCACATGTCACTCATATTTGGCATTTCTAGGTCATTTCATGGACTAGTAAAATTGCGCAACATGACAGTCTGTACAACCACGTGGCGGTTGGCATGGTAGGATGAGTTGGTAGACTGCATGCTTATGTGGTAGGGTGATTTTATAGTGGTTGGATTCCACATGGCCCAGTCATGGGCTGCCACATGGCAATGAGAAAATGCCCAATGACAACCCGTAATTGAAAATTCAAAAAAAACTAAGACTTGGTGGGTTTGCCAAATCTGGCGGGACCCCGCCAAATATGGAAACCAACCAACATATAGAATCTTCACCAAAGTTAGTGGAAAAAACATGATATATTACAATGGTCAAGCCAAAAGGGGAGGCCCACAGGCTC
>JZKD02S2040616.1:33526-43953 GCA_000966675.3 Picea glauca
TCTGAAATTATGATAACCAGAGTATGAATTTATACGAATTATTCCCAAAACTACATCCGGTTTTATACCATTTATTTCCAGAATTTCAAAGTTATTGTCATTACGAGAGAGAGAGAGAGGTAGATTTTGTATAATGTTTAAATGAAATGTTTACCAGTCTAGTAGCTGAATAAAAAGAGAAAACGGAAAGAGATAAGGCACATTTATATAGTTTTAGAAAGGATACATAGAAGGCATGTAATATTGCCTTTTTATATTTAGTTTATGTTTGTTTTATTGGTATATGGGCATAGTGATAATCTTAAATGTTTTCTTTCTTCATTTTCAATACTGCAGGGATTATGTTTTCAGGATCATTATATTTTATTCAATTATCACTGAAGGAGAGAGAAGTAGAATTCAGTATAATCTTCAACGAATTGTTTATCACTCCAGTGGTTGAATAAAAAGAGAGGAAAGATAGGGCTCATTATAGATTTAGAAGGAATAGAAGGAAGACAAATGCCCACATAGTTTAACGGTTTCAAAATCATTTATTATTATTTTTTTAAATGAAGAAAAACGCCCAACCAGTTACCCGCATTCAACTAGCGCCCACCCTCCTTGCACAGATGTAGTAGACAGTTATAATTTAACTCTGGCAGTAACATAAAGGCTAAAGGAAAGCGCAGGGAAAACACTATCTAAGGGGGATGATGGTGAGGGCGAAGGCATCTAGGATGAGTTAAATGCCATTGAAACGTGAACAGGTTAAAATCCATTAAACAATGAACATATTAAAGGCCATTAACTCGTTGACTGAGGTAAAGCAACACAGACTATTAAATGAAGAGGTAAATGCCATTAAACCACAAACCAAGTTAACAAACACGGTCATAATAATCCATGCTCAAGGATGGGTGTGTAAAACGAAGAGATGGAACCAAGACGCAAAAAAAGGAACGCAGAGATGCCAGAACAAAAATACCTTCCTTTTTTTCCACGAGAAAGCCAGAACGAAATTTTTCAAGAATATGCCAGTGATGAAGGGAACAAACAATTTTCCCTTCACTCATCCACCACAAAATCCTTTTTCTTTAACTGTAGGGAAACAAAGGTAAATGGCTTCAATCCAGATGTAATGACAACATAAAAGTTTTATTCTCTCACAACTACGGAGGTAAGCAATTTGATTATTAAAGGCATTAAGGCCAGATCTGATACAAACTACAGTAAGAAAATGTTGAGCAAAAACTCCAAATTTAAACAGGTTCAATACACATTCCTAAATGAACATCGATACCTAAATTCACTGCGCCTGTTTGGAACTTAAGATGCACTGCAATCGGATCTGAGCCTAAGGGCGTTACATAACTTTAGACTTAATTAAATCCGGTACACAATCTTCAGGAAAGGAAACAGATATGAGTATCTAGATTTTGTTAGACCTCCAGCGATCCATGGAAAAGGAGAGACAACCTTCGGCTGTTCGGGGTAAGTGGATATTAGTAAGGCGTACGCCCACCCCTTTATTCAAGTATGTTAATTTAACAAAATAAATTAAATATAACTGTCCAAAAATCGAGTCATGCTTGCAAGTTTCAGTCTCAAATCCAGATCTATAACTTCTTTCGTAAGAACCTTCAGAAACACATTTTTTTCCGGAGATAGTTCGGACATATAGACTTAGTCGAATAGATCCGGTTAGAGGGATGGGTTTCTTGCAAAAAAACCAACTACAACTACCATAATACACATACAGGTCTAAATTATACATTCTACACAATCTATCATTTAACCGAAGGGGCATACCTTTCCNATTTCAAAGTTATTGTCATTACGAGAGAGAGAGGTAGATTTTGTATAATGTTTAAATTAAATGTTTACCAGTCTAGTAGTTGAATAAAAAGAGAGAATGGAAACAGATAAGGCACCTTGATATAGTTTTGGAAAGGATACATAGAAGGCATGTAATATTGCCTTTTTATATTTAATTTATGTTTGTTTTATTAGTATATGGGCATAGTGATAATCTTAAATGTTTTCTTTCTTCATTTTCAATATTGTAGGGATTATGTTTTCAGGATCATTATATTTTATTCAATTATCACTGAAGGAGAGAGAAGTAGAATTCAGTATAATCTTCAACGAATTGTTTATCACTCCAGTGGCTGAATAAAAAGAGAGGAAAGATAGGGCTCATTATAGATTTAGAAGGAATAGAAGGAAGACAAAGGCCCACATAGTTTAACGATTTCAAAATCATTTATTATTTTTTTTTTTTAAAGAAGAAAAATACCCAACCAGTTACCCGCATTCAACTCGCGACCACCCTCCTTGCGCAGATGTAGAAGGAAGTTATAATTTAACTCTGGTAGTAACATAAAGGCTAAAGGAAAGCGCAGGGAAAACATTATCTAAGGGGGATGATGGTGAGGGCGAAGGCATCCAAGCTGAGTTAAACGCCATTGAAATGTGAATAGGTTAAAAGCCATTAAACAACAAACATATTAAAGGCCATTAACTCGCTGACTGAGGTAAAGAAACACAGACTATTAAACACAGATGTAAACGCCATTAAACCACAGACCAAGGTAACCAACATGGTCATAGTAATCTATGCTCAAGGATGGGCGTGTAAAACACAGAGCTGGAACCAAGACGCAGAAAAAGGAACGCAGAGATGCCAGAACAAAAATCCCTTCCTTTTTTTCCACGAGAAAGCCAAAATGAAGTTTTTCAAGAATATGCCAGTGATGAAGGGAACAGACCATTCTCCCTTCACTCATCCAGCACGAAATCCTTTTTCTTTAACTGTAGGGAAACAGGGGTAAATGGATTCAGTCTACATGTAATGACAGCATAAAATTTTTATTCTCTCGCAACTACGGAGGCAAGCAATTTGATTATTAAAGGCATTAAGGCCAGATCTAATACAAACTACAGTAAGAAAATGTTGAGTGAAAACTCCAAATTTAAACAGGTACAATACACATTCCTAAATGAACATCGATACCTAAATTCGCTGCACCCATTTGGAACTTAAAATAAACCGCAATCGGATCCGAGCCTAAGGGCGTTACATACCTGTAGACATAATTAAATTTGGTACACTATCTTCAGGAAAGGAAACAGATATGAGTATCTAGATTTTGTTAGACCTCGAATGATCCATGGCAAAGGAGAGACAACCTCTGGATGTTTGGGGTAAGTGGATATTACTAAGGCGTACACACACCCCTTGATTCAAGTATGTTAATTTAACAAAATAAATTAAATATAACTGTCTAGAAATCGAGTCAGGCTAGCAAGTTTCAGTCTCAAATCCAGATCTATAACTTTCGTCGTAAGAACCTTCAGACACACCATTTTTTCAGGAGATAGTTCAGACATATAGACTTAGTCGAATAGAGCCGGTTATAGGGTCGGGTTTCTTGCACAAAAACCAACTACAACCACCATAATACACATACAGGTATAAATTATACATTCTACACAATCTATCATTTAACCGAAGGGGCATACCTTACTTGTTCNGTGGTTGAATAAAAAGAGAGGAAAGATAGGGCTCATTATAGATTTAGAAGGAATAGAAGGAAGACAAATGCCCACATAGTTTAACGGTTTCAAAATCATTTATTATTATTTTTTTTAAAGAAGAAAAATGCCCAACTAGTTACCCGCATTCAACTCGCACCCACCCTCCTTGCGCAGATGTAGTAGACAGATATAATTTAACTCTGGCAGTAACATAAAGGCTAAAGGAAAGCGCAGGGAAAACACTATCTAAGGGGGATGATGGTGAGGGCGAAGGCGTCCAGGCTGAGTTAAATGCCATTGAAACGTGAACAGGTTAAAATCCATTAAACAACGAACATATTAAAGGCAATTAACTCGCTGACTGAGGTAAAGCAACACAGACTATTAAATGAAGAGGTAAACGCCATTAAACCACAGACCAAGGTAACAAACACGGTCATAATAATCCATGCTCAAGGATGGGTGTGTAAAACGCAGAGATGGAACCAAGACACAAAAAAAGGAACGCGGAGATGCCAGAACAAAAATACCTTCCTTTTTATCCACGAGAAAGCCAGAACAAAGTTTTTCAAGAATATGCCAGTGATGAAGGGAACAAACAATTTGCCCTTCACTCATCCATCACGAAATCCTTTTTCTTTAACTGCAGGGAAACAAAGGTAAATGGATTCAATCCATATGTAATGACAGCATAAAAGTTTTATTCTCTCACAACTATGGAGGCAAGCAATTTGATTATTAAAGGCATTAAGGCCAGATCTGATACAAAATACAGTAAGAAAATGTTGAGCAAAAACTCCAAATTTAAACAGGTTCAATACACATTCCTAAATGAACATCGATACCTAAATTCACTGCACCCGTTTGGAAATTAAGATGCACTGCAATCGGATCTGAGCCTAAGGGCGTTACATAACTTTAGACTTAATTAAATCCGGTACACAATCTTCAGGAAAGGAAACAGATATGAGTATCTAGATTTTGTTAGACCTCCAGTGATCCACGGAAAAGGAGAGACAACCTCCGGCTATTCGGGGTAAGTGGATATTAGTAAGGCGTACGCCCACCCCTTTATTCAAGTATGTTAATTTAACAAAATAAATTAAATATAACTGTCCAGAAATCGAGTCAGGCTTGCAAGTTTCAGTCTCAAATCCAGATCTATAACTTCTTTCGTAAGAACCTTCAGACACACATTTTTTTCCGGAGATAGTTCGGACATATAGACTTAGTCGAATAGAGCCAGTTAGAGGGATGAGTTTCTTGCAAAAAAACCAACTACAACTACCATAATACACATACAGGTCTAAATTATACATTCTACACAATCTATCATTTAACCGAAGGGGCATACCTTTCCTGTTTGCCTTCTCNTAACAAAATAAATTAAATATAACTGTCCAGAAATCGAGTCAGGCTTGCAAGTTTCAGTCTCAAATCCAGATCTATAACTTCTTTCGTAAGAACCTTCAGACACACATTTTTTTCCAGAGATAGTTCGGACATATAGACTTAGTCGAATAGAGCCAGTTAGAGGGATGGGTTTCTTGCAAAAAAACCAACTACAACTACCATAATACACATACAGGTCTAAATTATACATTCTACACAATCTATCATTTAACCGAAGGGGCATACCTTTCCTGTTTGCCTTCTCCATGTGTCATCTGCTTGCTCCGTGTCGCTCCCGCACCATGCCTCTCCTGCTCGCCGACCGTAGAGACCTCACTGATACCTCCCAGCCAATCACTAGGGGTACTCTGCTTACCCCTTAGCCCCCCGAGCCACAAAGGGGCTACACAAGATCCAGAGATAAGACTAGCTTCTCAGCTTGCCTCCAAGGCTGAGCTACCACTCCAACACAGCTGAGAAATTAACAACTCCTCATAAGAAAACAATCAAGCCACAATCTGGCAGCGTAATGTTACACTCACCATTCCCCCCTTTATTCCTTCTTTTCCCTTTCTTTTATAGAAATTTGAGACCCACCTACTTTCCTAAATCATTATTAATTTAACTTTTAATGAAAATCCTCTAAAAATTCTCTGCCATCCAAGTGTCACNTTAACTCGCTGACTGAGGTAAAGAAACACAGACTATTAAACACAGAGGTAAACGCCATTAAACCACAGACCAAGGTAACCAACATGGTCATAGTAATCTATGCTCAGGGATGGGCGTGTAAAACGCAGAGCTGGAACCAAGACGCAGAAAAAGGAATGCAGAGATGCCAGAACAAAAATCCCTTCCTTTTTTTCCATGAGAAAGCCAAAATGAAGTTTTTCAAGAATATGCCAGTGATGAAGGGAACAGACCATTCTCCCTTCACTCATCCAGCACGAAATCCTTTTTCTTTAACTGTAGGGAAACAGAGGTAAATGGATTCAATCTACATGTAACGACAGCATAAAAGTTTTATTCTCTCGCAACTACAGAGGCAAGCAATTTGATTATTAAAGGCATTAAGGCCAGATCTAATACAAACTACAGTAAGCAAATGTTGAGTGAAAACTCCAAATTTAAACAGGTTCAATACACATTCCTAAATGAACATCGATACCTAAATTCGCTGTGCCCATTTGGAACTTAAGATACACCGCAATCGGATCCGAGCCTAAGGGCGTTATATACCTGTAGACTTAATTAAATCTGGTACACTATCTTCAGGAAAGGAAACAAATATGAGTATCTAGATTTTGTTAGACCTCCAACGATCCATAGAAAAGGAGAGACAACCTCTGGATGTTCGGGGTAAGTGGATATTACTAAGGCGTACACACACCCCTTGATTCAAGTATGTTAATTTAACAAAATAAATTAAATATAACTGTCAAGAAATCGAGTCAGGCTAGCAAGTTTCAGTCTCAAATCCAGATCTATAACTCCCGTCGTAAGAACCTTCAGACACACATTTTTTTCAGGAGATAGTTCAGACATATAGACTTAGTCGAATAGAGCCGGTTAGAGGGTCGGGTTTCTTTCACAAAAACCAACTACAACCACCATAATACACATACATGTATAAATTATACATTCTACACAATCTATCATTTAACCGAAGGGGCATACCTTACCTGTTCGCCTTCTCCATGTGTCGTTCGCTCGCTCCGTGCCGCTCCCGCACCGTGCCAATCCTTCGTGCCGACCGTAGAGACCTCACCGGTAGCTCCCAGCCAGTCGTTAGGGGTACTCTGCTTCCCCCTTAGCCCCCCGAGCCGCAAAGGGGCACATAAGATTCGGAGATAAGACTAGCTTCTCAGCTCACCTCCAAGGCTGAGCTACCACTCCAACACAGCTGAGAAATTCCCAACTCCTCACAAGCAAACAATCAAGCCACAATCCGGCAGTGTAATGTTACGCTCACCGTTCCCCCCTTTCTTCCTTCTTTTCGCTTTCTTTTATAGAAATTTGAGACCCACCTACTTTCTTAAATCATTATTAATTTAATTTTTAATGACAATCCTCTAAAAATTCTCTGCCATCCAAGTGTCACTCATCCCCCATGTTTCTCCAAAAATTAATTTCTTTTTAATAATTAAAAGACTCATTTCCCTCACCCCCCTNGCCTTAATTTACTAACTCGGAGTAATTTATTGTACGCAAGTCAAGGTTACTGCACCATATATGTTATTAACAACAATAAAAATTACAATGACACTGTCATGAAATATTAACCATCATTCATTTATATCACATATCCGGACCATGATTTTACACTTTCAATACCTCTTATAGGCTACAACCACCAGAATTATAATGACCTTACAAGATAAAAAAATTCCATTAAACATGAGGAGCTCTCAATGTGATGTCATTATGATCATAAATTTTAATGATAATGCAATAAAATAACATCATATTTATAAGTAACATCTTAATTGAAAATTACAAAAGAAAAAGGCAATACATAGAATAACCATATTCCAAATAACTGTGGCGACAAATTTCATTCCGTATTAGCTAACACCATCATTACTTTTGCCTTATATTGCAATGACATTACCTTGAAACATAATTATCATTACTTTTTATATTATTAGAAACTGCATACAAAATATCAATAAACTATATTTCTACTTCTAGCACTAACATTACAATGGCTTTATGCTGCAACAGTAGTACCTCCATAGATTTAACATTATAACTTAGATTGTAATGGCTTTTGGAAATAAGATAACATTATATTACATTACAATAGCATCACCCGTCCATATTTAAACTTAATAAAATAACAGAGTTAAGTGTCCCACAAACAACATATTCATGACCTTCCCTTTTTGCATTTTACATTAATCTTAACAGGTTCATAACTATGAAATATATCAATTAAATTCCTTAATAATCCATAACCTCATCTATTCTGATTAAAGGGAAAAGCTACATTTTGAAAGCTCGTGTGCAAATCGATACCATAAGGAAGTAGTGTGTAGTTCTGAAATTATGATAACCAGAGTATGAATTTATACAAATTATTCCCAAAACTACATCCGGTTTTATACCATTTATTTCCAGAATTTCAAAGTTATTGTCATTACGAGAGAGAGAGGTAGATTTTGTATAATGTTTAAATGAAATGTTTACCAGTCTAGTAGCTGAATAAAAAGAGAAAACGGAAAGAGATAAGGCACATTGATATAGTTTTAGAAAGGATACATAGAAGGCATGTAATATTGCCTTTTTATATTTAATTTATGTTTTTTTTATTAGTATATGGGCATAGTGATAATCTTAAATGTTTTCTTTCTTCATTTTCAATACTGGAGGGATTATGTTTTCAGGATCATTATATTTTATTCAATTATCACTGAAGGAGAGAGAAGTAGAATTCAGTATAATCTTCAACAAATTGTTTATCACTCCAGTGGTTGAATAAAAAGAGAGGAAAGATAGGGCTCATTATAGATTTAGAAGGAATAGAAGGAAGACAAATGCCCACATAGTTTAACAGTTTCAAAATCATTTATTAATTTTTTTTTAAAGAAGAAAAACGCCCAACCAGTTACCCGCATTCAACTCACGGCCACCCTCCTTGTGCAGATGTAGTAGACAGTTATAATTTAACTTTGGCAGTAACATAAAGGCTAAAGGAAAGCACAGAGAAAACACTATCTAAGGGGGATGATGGTGAGGGCGAAGGCGTCCAGGCTGAGTTAAATGCCATTGAAGCATGAACAGGTTAAAAGCCATTAAACAACGAACATATTAAAGGTCATTAACTCGTTGACTAAGGTAAAGCAACACAGACTATTAAACGCAGAGGTAAACGCCATTAAACCACAGACCAAGGTAACAAACACGGTCATAATAATCCATGCTCAAGGATGGGTGTGTAAAATGCAGAGATGGAACCAAGACGCAGAAAAAGGAACGCAGAGATGCCAGAACAAAAATACCTTCCTTTTTTTCCACAAGAAAGCCAGAACGAAGTTTTTCAAGAATATGCCAGTGATGAAGGGAACAGACAATTCGCCCTTCACTCATCCACCACGAAATCCTTTTTCTTTAACTGTAGGGAAACAAAGGTAAATGGATTCAATCCAGATGTAATGACAGCATAAAAGTTTTATTCTCTCACAACTACGGAGGCAAGCAATTTGATTATTAAAGGAATTAAGGCCAGATCTGATACAAACTACAGTAAGAAAATGTTGAGCAAAAACTCCAAATTTAAACAGGTTCAATACACATTCCTAAATGAACATCGATACCTAAATTCACTGCGCCCATTTGGAACTTAAGATGCACTACAATCGGATCTGAGCCTAAGGGTGTTACATAACTGTAGACTTAATTAAATCCGGTACACAATCTTCAAGAAAGGAAACAGATATGAGTATCTAGATTTTGTTAGACCTCCAGTGATCCACGGCAAAGGAGAGACAACCTCCGGCTGTTCGGGGTAAGTGGATATTACTAAGGCGTACGCCCACCCCTTTATTCAAGTATGTTAATTTAACAAAATAAATTAAATATAATTGTCCAGAAATCGAGTCAGGCTTGCAAGTTTCAGTATCAAATCCAGATCTATAACTTCTGTCGTAAGAACCTTCAGACACACATTTTTTTCAGGAGATAGTTCGGACATATAGACTTAGTTGAATAGAGTCGGTTAGAGGGCTGGGTTTCTTGCAAAAAAACCAACTACAACCACCATAATACACATACAGGTCTAAATTATACATTCTACACAATCTATCATTTAACCGAAGGGGCATACCTTTCCTGTTCGCCTTCTCCGTGTGTCATCTTCTTGCTCCATGTCGCTCCCGCACCATTCCGCTCCTGCTCGCCGACTGTAGAGACCTCACCGATACCTCCCAGCCAATCACTAGGGGTCCTCTGCTTCCCCCTTAGCCCTCCGAGCCGCAAAGGGGCCACACAAGATCCAGAGATAAGACTAGCTTCTCAGCTTGCCTCCAAGGCTGAGCTACCACTCCAACAGAGCTGAGAAATTCCCAACTCCTCACAAGAAAACAATCAAGCCATAATCTGGCAACGTAATGTTACACTCACCATTCCCCCCTTTCTTCCTTCTTTTCAATTTCTTTTATAGAAATTTGAGACCCACCTACTTTCCTAAATCATTATTAATTTAACTTTTAATGACAATCCTCTAAAAATTCTCTGCCATCCAAGTGTCACTCATCCCCCATGTTTCTCCAAAAATTAATTTCTTTTTAATAATTAAAAGACTCATTTCCCTCACCCCCCTTTAGTCACTCCTAAAATTACTCCTAGTGCTCCTAGATCCCCTATCATGCTTTTAATAACATACCTAGAATGAAGTTGCCATAATTTAGTTCATTTTAGTAACTCCTTAATTGTTGATTCCCTTTTGCTTTTTACCCTATGTCCCCTACTTTCCATTATTTAGTTTCCTTTATTACAAGTTTCCTTAATTCTATTAT
>JZKD02S2040638.1:0-24369 GCA_000966675.3 Picea glauca
TTATGCTTAAACACACCTTTTTAAAGTATAAAGTACAATTCCCCTAAAGAACAAGCATTAGGTTAAGTTATTATTTATTTGTATGAAATCTAAGTTATGCACATTAGGTTAATTTATTATGTATTTGTATGAAATCTGAGTTTGCACAAAGTAGAGGATATGTTATGAGTATTAAGTGTATGCACTTTCTATGAAGGTTGTTAGTGTTGAGTGTAGGATAGATAGATTTCTATAACCTTTTAGATAGATAGTCTCATCATATATATATATATATATATATATATATATAATTTTAAGGTCACAGCCAAGATAAACACCAAATTGGTGTATGAGACTTCATTGTTTCAATTTGACTGCTAAAGTTTACTGAGGTATACATACCCTATCCCCTCTCAATTTGAACATGTGACCTCTTAAGATGAAACACATGTTGTTAACCATTAGACCCACTCATGTTATATATTACTCCCATCTCTTTTTTAAAAAGCTTTTTTTCATTGTGATGTGTGATTAATAATGTCTATATATAATACTATTTTGGAATTTTTGAATAATGATGCATATTATTTTTCTTTAATGAATAAATATGGTTATCTTATTTGTGTATGAATTCAAATCTTCTTTTCATTATGAGAGGCTTAATGTTTCTTCGTTAATTTAGGACCATGATTGGCTTAATGTTTCTTAGTTAATTTAGGACCATGATTGTTATTATTCTTTGTGAGTGGATTGTATTCTTGTGGCTTCATGTTTCTTTCTTACTTTATGACCATGATTATTATTATTCTCTTTGAGTAGATTGTATTCTTGTTCATTTTTTATTATGCATTTTTTTTTTAAATAATATATAAAACTTTAAATGAGACTTCCTTTTTCATTTTTATTATGCATTTTTTTTTTAAATAATATATAAAACTCTAGGTGAGACTTCCTTTTTCTAGAGAGATTGGCAATGCTAACCTCCTAGATTACACATTGCATTCTCATTTAGTGTTAATGGGTCTTTTCATGACCTTGTGAAGATGATTATGAGTTCCATCATCAATGTAGTAACAATATGGACCAATGTGACACTCGGTTACTATGTCAACTCTAATTATTATTATTTTTTGAAAAAAACAACATTCAACTTTAATTATTATTATTTATTTTTTTTTTGAAAAAAACAACATTCAATTTTAATTATTATTATTTATTTATTTTTTTGAAAAAAACAACATTCAACTCTAATTATTATTATTTGTTTTTTTAAAATAACTTTTAAGTGATAATTATGTCTAGATTGAGATACGGTGAACCTAGGGATTCAGAGTGACTCATAAGGAATGCTATAATAGGTGGACCTAAATGGGCTAGAA
Organism: Picea glauca; assembly: GCA_000966675.3. Taxonomy (NCBI): domain Eukaryota; kingdom Viridiplantae; phylum Streptophyta; class Pinopsida; order Pinales; family Pinaceae; genus Picea; species Picea glauca. Next base: position 1,359 of record JZKD02S2040638.1, read on the forward strand.
CTTTTTTAAATGTGTGAGGATAAGTTCATCCTCCTTGTTGCAATGGTGTAAGTACATGCAATGATGAAGTAAAAAAAAAAATCGAGGTAGTGGTAGGTAATGTGTGAGAAAATGTGTTTACAAGGGTGGTAATATCATAGATAGTGGTAATATCATAGATAGTATTTTTATCATTATGATTATGATGACATCATTTTTCTCAAACTTCTCATTTCCTTATCTTCTCATTTCCATAGCACTTCATAAAAGTTATTTGCTATTACTTTTATCTGTTAATGTCAAATCTTACCAACCATGAAATTTATATACACCGAAGAGGATGGCAATGGTTGTCAACGGAATCATGAGTCCTGACTTGAAATGTGTGGCTTTCTCGATCTGTCTTGACAAGAAACATGTACACAAATTTCAATGAGCAGAAAAAAACGTTTTATCGTTTCATGGAATCACGCTAAATGATAGCACTGCATCGCACGGTGCCATTAAGAAATGCAAATGTAAAAGTCAGCAAAAGTTAACTTTCATAAGACTTTCTCATCTGTCAGATCTTAAATGAAGCAACGAGAAGTATAAGCACTTTGACAACATACTGTCACCAATAATTTGCAAACCTAGTTTTCATTATTCGATGGACGTTATTCCCAGCCTGTTGAGGTATAAGGGAACATTCTCCACTATGCCCATTGTCAAATTATGCTTTGTTGAGCCATAAACAAATCCATTTTAAACATTTTAGGTAGTTATGGTTCACCATCTAATTTGACTGTGGAACCGTTTGGTTAGTTGCTTTTGCATTTTAATTGTGGAACTCTGTAAATTATTTGGTAAGATGCTTTTGCATTTTGCTTTTTAAAACAGTATAAATTGTCTTTTCACTGGCCGAAAGGCTCACTGCTACGCTGGAGGGATGTTGAGTCGACTTGAACTTCATTTGCTTGAAGATGAAACAAAGAAAATGCTTTGGTTGACAAATGCATACATAACATGAAGCAGGGAAACAGGACTGGACGTTCCATAAATTATGGAATGTTTTCTTCTCACTGTCGCCAGCAATAGAGAAAATCTTAAAATGATGGCTTCTGTTGGCCATTCAAATTTTGGAACGATCTCGATACGTGCCACCATAGAGGTAGGTGAGCAATTTCATTTATGGTAAACATTATGCAGATTACAGCTAATTAATGAATGACCTCAATATATTGAGATATATATAATTGAAATTTAAATATTTCGATAATATATATTTTAATCTCTATAATAATGTATTGTATTTTTTTACATCATGGGAATTTATTATAATTTAGTATGTCATTCTATCATAATTCAATATATCAATTAGTAGTGGTAACAGTCATTATTCGTTGCAGGATGATTGATCATCCTTATTCAAGAAAAACTAGGTCATCTAGAATAACTAACTGAAGTTGGAAAAAGCAGGTTTTCATCCAAATGCTTATAAATCTTGGATTTTGAATCATTAATATGTTTCTTTACATACAATGAAAAAGAGTCCTACAACATTTTGGTCTTGGTATTGGTATATGGTGCTATTACTTAATTGAGATAATCAATAATTGTTCATTAAAAAAAAAAATCAATAATTGTTCATAAATTATGGGATGTTTTCTTCTCTATGTGACCAACAATATAGAAAATCTTAAAATGATGGCTTTTGTTGGTCATTCCAATTTTGGAATGATCTCAATAAGTGTCACCATAGAGTTAGGTGAGCAATTTCATTTATGGTAAACATTATGCAACTTATAGCTAATTAATGAATACCCCCATAGATTGACATGTATGCCATTGAATTTTAAATATTCTAAATCCAATAGTATATATTTTAATCTCTACTATATTGTATTGTATTATTTACACTATGGGGAATCTATCATAATTTAGTATGTCAAACTATTAATCAATTAGTAGTGGTAACAATCATCATTGATTGTGGGATGACTTATCATTCTTATTCAAGAAAAGTCACACCACTTGGAATAACCAGTTGATAGTTGGACAAAACAGACTTTCACTCAAATGCCTCTAAATCTTGGATTTTGAACCATTAATTTGTTTCTTTACATGCAATGAAAAAGAGCCCTACAACATTTTAGTATATAGTGCTATTACTTACTTGAGATAATCAATAATTGTTCATTAAAAAAACTTATCAATAATTGTTCATAAATTATGAATGTTTTCTTCTCTATGTAACCAACAATACAGAAAATATTAAAATGATGGTTTTTGTTGGCCATTCCAATTTTGGAACAATCTCAATATATACCACCATAGAGGTAGGTGAGAAATTTCATTTATGGTAAACATTATGCAATTTACAGCTAATTAATGAATACCCCATAGATTGAGATATATATAATTGAATTTTAAATATTCTAAATCTAATAATATATATTTTAATTTCTATAATATTGTATTGTATTTTTTACATTGTGGGGGAGTTTATCATAATTTAATATGTTAATCTATCATAATTCAATATGTCAATGAGTAGGGGTAATAATCATTATTGGTTACCTGGAATAACTAGTTGATAGTTGGTAAAGGCAGACTTTCACTCAAATGCCTCTAAATCAGATTTTGAGTCATTAATATGTTTCATTATAAAAAAAAATATCAATAATTGTTCATAAATTATGGAATATTTTCTTTCCCGTGTCATCATAAATCAATAGAGAAAATCTTAAAATGATAGCTTTTGTTGGCAATTCCAATTTTGGAACAATCTCAATAAGTGCCACCATAGAGGTAGGTGAGCAATTTCATTTATGGTAAACATTATGCAGCTTATTTTAATCAATGCCCCATAGATTGAGATATTTACAATTGAATTTTAAATATTTTAAATCCAATAATATATATTCGATCATCTACAATATTGTATGGTATTTTTTATATAGTTGGGAATCTATTATAATTTAGTATGTCAAATAACTCAATATGTCAATCAGTAGTGTAAAAGTTATTATTAGTTGTTGGATGACTCGTCATTTTTATTCAAGGAAAGCCATGTCATTGGAATAACCAAGTGATAGTCAGCCAAGACAAGCTTTCACTCAAATATCTCAGAATTTTGGATTTTGAACCATTAATTAGTTGAAAACCTGTCAACTAATTTTCCATAAGGATGCATGCATACGACATTAACTAAAAATAGAATGTGCATGCACGCAGGATACAGTGAACAGTTTGTGTAACTGGTGGATCATATTGTAATTAGTTTGTCTAACTGTTTGATAGATGCGATCATATCCATAGAGCTAAATATAGCAAGTAGCAATGCAGTGTATCATTGTATGGGAAGAGAATAAGAGAATGGTTGTATGTCTCAAATTGACTATTATAATTCTCGGTTGAATAATAAAAATACCGATATTGTTATATTTATGCTTCTGCTACCTAACATAATCTATTTCTTTATATCAATGAGTTCTACACCAATTTGGTATATTGTGCTATTACTTATATAATCAAAAATTGTTAATTAAAAAAAACGTATCAAATAATACATGCATGCAGAAACTATTGAGCTGAGCTGAGGGATGGTCGTACAGCTGGGAACAACCAACGAACTGTTACATTCCTGTCACTACTCTGAACTGGCCGTTTCTCTTTCGGGGGTCGTTCTCATTGATAATACCATTGCTGCTTTCGCTGGCAGACTATATAATTAAGCGAACCCAGCAAGTGCTTCACAAGCATTGTATTTATATATTATCCATGGGATTGTCATATTATATTAAACGTAAATGAGCTGTGTAGATCTATGTACCATGACCATTCGAAAGTAATTTTTATTATATGTGATTTATCAGTTGATTGCGTGTATGTGGTGAATCCAGTAACAAAAAACAATCAGAAATATATGTAATAAATTGTAAAAGCATAAAATATTTGTATGGTGATATTCGATGTAACAACTACTCAGTATTACAATACTTAAATATATTTTACACGACATACACATTAAATATATGACACCTGCATCCATTTTTCTTCCTGTAACGTATAGATTTGCGCTGCATATTTCTGGAAGCACACGCTTTTTTGTGTGTGAGACGTATAAACACATGTTTAGCAATGAGTATATTGCTAATATTTTGGGGAAAAAAAGAAGAAGAAGTTGGGTAAACAGTCCATAACTTTTCAGAGACTGTGCCAGTATAGAATTTGCAGATCTGAAATAATGACCTCTTCCAACCTTGAGTTGAAGCTGTTCATCACCCAAAATACGAAGAAAGGAAGACTGCGATTGAATGCATCATAAAAATTATATTGTTTACCCGGATTTAACAGTGGAGATGTGACATGTCGAATTTCTAAATCTGATTAAGTTAATTATTATGTAAAACGATGATTATGGTCAGGGGGAATGGAAGCACCCAGATTCTGCATGTTGTAAAGAAGGGGACCATCCCCAAAAAATATTATTTCCACTGTGGGCTACTCTAGCATGTCTTGATACAAGTTTCAGTGACTGAATTTCCGGAACCCAAATAAGTTATTCCAATTGGATAACTCAGTGATGAATTTTAGTCGACAAACTCTATTCCATTTCCTGTTATCTCAAAATGAGCAGGCATGTGATTTGCTATTGATTACACCATATCTTGGAAGTAGACAGTAATGAGTGTTGTGAGTTTTAAACAATTTCAAGTTATGGGAACCTAAAAGCTCAAATTTATAAATTAGTGTAAAACTCTGGATGTTGATAGGGATCAAATTTATAGAGATGCAACTTTTTTCACAAGTTGTTTAAATTTAAAAAAATATATTTTATACAGATAAAACTCATAGATCTTTAATCCTAATTCTAATTCTAAAGAGAATTCTAATAATCAAAGGCAATTGTTCTTTCACAAAAGTAAAGTTGATCTTTTCTTAAAGGATTTGAATAGTGAATTACATCTCCTAATTTATAAGGACAACATTGAAGACCTCTATCATAATTTTACAACTACCCTTTCCACTTCTATTAACAAGTTCTCTTTAGAGGTGTCCTGTAAAAAGAATAATAAAGAATGTAAAAATGCTAGGAAAGCCATTAGAGATGCTTCTAATGAGTCCTTAAAACTCAATACTTACAAATCCCTAATTAGAAGGGGGAAAAAATGTACTATATCAATAAAAGGCAAGAGGAGCTTTCACAACTATTTAAGCTTGATCCTAAGAAGTTGTGGAGGCAAATTCTAATCCCCAGTACTAAAGAAAATAATATGATTCCCTTAAGGGAATGGAATTCCTACCTTAAAAGTATTTACAAGTTCCCTAATGTAATGGACGCCATTCCTATTGTCTCTATAGAGGATGGAGTTTTTTCTTTGGATGACATAGAGTTCGGGGTTAGCTTGCAAATGGGAAAGCTAAGGACATTGAAAGCTACCAAGATGAAATTTTTAAAATGAGAGGGTCTATCCTCATCCCTCACATACACAAACTCTTCAATTTAGCAATCAAGCAAGGCTTCCCTAAACCTTGGATGCAAAGCCTCATTGTTCCTATTTTTAAAAATGGGGATAGAAACATTCTCTCTAATTATAAGACCATTATGATTAGCTCGATTTTAGCCAAGCTTTATGGAATTATTTTGGAAAAGAAGATTAGCCTTTGGCTATAAATTCACGGTAAAAGAGATAAAGGTTAGGCCACATTTAGGAGATATCTTTCAACTGTGGACCATATTGTTACCTTTCATTGCAGAGGAGTTCCGCAATACTAAAACCAATATTTTTTGTTGTTTTGTTGACTTTAGAAACGTGTTTGATACGGTCCCCACGAAAAACCTTTGGAATAGGTTGGAAGAGATAAAAGTGTCTTTTGAGTTGAGGGTTGTTGCAATAAGGCTATATGAGAACGTTATTGCAAAGTTTAAGAACACTGAGAGTTGTTTGAAAGATATTAACTACAGTATTGGAGTCAAGCAAGGTTGTCCCTTGTCTCCTACCCTTTTTGGCATATACATTGACAAGTTAAAATATTGCTTGGAAGAAGTAGGTTGTGTCGGACCTAATCTCACTGGTATAGTCATCATTCTTCGTCTTTATACTGATGATATCATTCTTATGGAGAGGAGTCCCCACAATCTTGAAAACCAACTAAGAATCCAATAAGATCATGATCATTAAATCCAATAAGATCACTCATGATACCTTCGTGTATGAAAAAAATAACTTGGAGGAAGTGACTTCATACAAATTTCTTGGAATCAATATTCACCACAAGCTCAACTAGAATTATAGCATTGAAAAAAGGATTATTGGGGGATGGAAAGCTTATTTATGGGCTTGAAAACAATTGTAAATCAGTCGATCTTTGGATATGGGATAAAAAGAAACTCTTCTTTGAGACTCTAGTTACACTTGTTATTCTATATGGATGTGAAGTCTGGAATACAATATCTCTCGTGAATCCTTGATAAAGATAGAGCAAATCCAAAAGAATTATATAACCTATAATCTCAGAATTAAAGGAAATACACCCTATCCCATATTCCTCTTAGAGGCAAGCCTTTCCCCCATTGAGAGAATGGCTATGACTAAATACCTAGTATATAAGACCAAGTTAAACAACATGGAAGACAAGCGGCTTCCTAAAATTGCTTCAAAATCTAGTCGTAACCACCTTTGACTCAAGTGAGGATGGCATAAATATGTCGAACAAATTCTCACGAGCTCCATAGTGAAACTAAGTGTTGGTTGATTCCTAAAACGCCATGGGATGAAAGAGTATGTCACCTTTGTGACACTAAGAAGGTTGAATATAAAAATTGTTTTTTCTTAGATTGTCCAGCCTATACCCAGATTAGATCTCAATTTCAAAATATTTGTCACACTACCAACCTTCCTAAACTTTTAACTCAACAAAACTATGGTGATTTTGGAAAGCTTCTCTTAATGCTTTTCTAGCACATAAACAAAATTCTAAAGAATTGCAAGTAATCCCTTACCCTCTTAAACTCTGATAGATCAATTCTATTTCAGTAGACTTTAACCATCATCATCAAAAAAAAATCTATGAATAGAATAATAATTTTTTACTTTCAATTATTTAATATATAAAGATGTAAAATTGATATAAAAATATTTTATTTAAAATTAATTTGAAATAAGTTAACATCAATTTTTTTTTTTGTTTTCTAAATATTTTTTAAAATGTTAAAGATCACTTTTGTATTGAGTACTTAAGGAAATCTACATCTACATTGTATTAATATGTAAAAAAAAATATACATCTACATTGTTAATTAATATGTAAAAAGCCACTTTGAATGTAACAATAAACTTGCACGAAAGAAAGGGAAATTAATACCCGGTACATTATGCTTTGGACACAAAGATGAGGTGGCCATTCCTATTTATTTTGGGGTTGCTTGCTCTATTAGGTACAAGAATGAATGGGCAGAAGGTCGTTCTATGAATAAAGGGCAGCTGCAAAGCAATCCAAGAATTGCTAAACAGAGCTACTCAACTGCTCGAATTGCTTGTTTTGAAAGCTCAAAGTATCGTTGTACACAAGAAAGATGCAGAAAAATATTAGGAAGGAGAGAAAATTGTGATACTAAACAAAGTTGCAAAGGCTAAAACCCAGGTGGCAGAGATGGAGAAGTAAAGGAAAGAAGATGTTCATATTAATTTTAATTTTAAAGTAGTTGTAATGTTTTCCATCCATGAAGAGTTATCTAGAGTAATCTAGTGTTGCATCTAGAGGTGTTTATATGAAGGATATGTGTAATTTTTTTAGTGGTGAACATGGAGTTGACACATATATTTAAAAAAATTTAATAATAAAAAATATTTCAATGTCCATTATAAATAAAACATTTCAATGTACTTTAAATAAAATATATTTGTACCAACTTTCTTTATACATGTATATAAAGTAATTGAAAGTAAAAAAAATCTCGTTGATGAGTTGATGAGTTCTTTTACATCTCACTATGATGATGTGTAATTCCTTTAGTTCTTAACATGTAGTTCACAAGTGACATCTAAAAAAATATTAGTAACAAAAAGAATATTTCAATGTCCATCATAAATAAAATATTTTANAAGGAAGACTGCGATTGAATGCATCATAAAAATTATATTGTTTACCCGGATTTAACAGTGGAGATGTGACATGTCGAATTTCTAAATCTGATTAAGTTAATTATTATGTAAAACGATGATTATGGTCAGGGGGAATGGAAGCACCCAGATTCTGCATGTTGTAAAGAAGGGGACCATCCCCAAAAAATATTATTTCCACTGTGGGCTACTCTAGCATGTCTTGATACAAGTTTCAGTGACTGAATTTCCGGAACCCAAATAAGTTATTCCAATTGGATAACTCAGTGATGAATTTTAGTCGACAAACTCTATTCCATTTCCTGTTATCTCAAAATGAGCAGGCATGTGATTTGCTATTGATTACACCATATCTTGGAAGTAGACAGTAATGAGTGTTGTGAGTTTTAAACAATTTCAAGTTATGGGAACCTAAAAGCTCAAATTTATAAATTAGTGTAAAACTCTGGATGTTGATAGGGATCAAATTTATAGAGATGCAACTTTTTTCACAAGTTGTTTAAATTTAAAAAAATATATTTTATACAGATAAAACTCATAGATCTTTAATCCTAATTCTAATTCTAAAGAGAATTCTAATAATCAAAGGCAATTGTTCTTTCACAAAAGTAAAGTTGATCTTTTCTTAAAGGATTTGAATAGTGAATTACATCTCCTAATTTATAAGGACAACATTGAAGACCTCTATCATAATTTTACAACTACCCTTTCCACTTCTATTAACAAGTTCTCTTTAGAGGTGTCCTGTAAAAAGAATAATAAAGAATGTAAAAATGCTAGGAAAGCCATTAGAGATGCTTCTAATGAGTCCTTAAAACTCAATACTTACAAATCCCTAATTAGAAGGGGGAAAAAATGTACTATATCAATAAAAGGCAAGAGGAGCTTTCACAACTATTTAAGCTTGATCCTAAGAAGTTGTGGAGGCAAATTCTAATCCCCAGTACTAAAGAAAATAATATGATTCCCTTAAGGGAATGGAATTCCTACCTTAAAAGTATTTACAAGTTCCCTAATGTAATGGACGCCATTCCTATTGTCTCTATAGAGGATGGAGTTTTTTCTTTGGATGACATAGAGTTCGGGGTTAGCTTGCAAATGGGAAAGCTAAGGACATTGAAAGCTACCAAGATGAAATTTTTAAAATGAGAGGGTCTATCCTCATCCCTCACATACACAAACTCTTCAATTTAGCAATCAAGCAAGGCTTCCCTAAACCTTGGATGCAAAGCCTCATTGTTCCTATTTTTAAAAATGGGGATAGAAACATTCTCTCTAATTATAAGACCATTATGATTAGCTCGATTTTAGCCAAGCTTTATGGAATTATTTTGGAAAAGAAGATTAGCCTTTGGCTATAAATTCACGGTAAAAGAGATAAAGGTTAGGCCACATTTAGGAGATATCTTTCAACTGTGGACCATATTGTTACCTTTCATTGCAGAGGAGTTCCGCAATACTAAAACCAATATTTTTTGTTGTTTTGTTGACTTTAGAAACGTGTTTGATACGGTCCCCACGAAAAACCTTTGGAATAGGTTGGAAGAGATAAAAGTGTCTTTTGAGTTGAGGGTTGTTGCAATAAGGCTATATGAGAACGTTATTGCAAAGTTTAAGAACACTGAGAGTTGTTTGAAAGATATTAACTACAGTATTGGAGTCAAGCAAGGTTGTCCCTTGTCTCCTACCCTTTTTGGCATATACATTGACAAGTTAAAATATTGCTTGGAAGAAGTAGGTTGTGTCGGACCTAATCTCACTGGTATAGTCATCATTCTTCGTCTTTATACTGATGATATCATTCTTATGGAGAGGAGTCCCCACAATCTTGAAAACCAACTAAGAATCCAATAAGATCATGATCATTAAATCCAATAAGATCACTCATGATACCTTCGTGTATGAAAAAAATAACTTGGAGGAAGTGACTTCATACAAATTTCTTGGAATCAATATTCACCACAAGCTCAACTAGAATTATAGCATTGAAAAAAGGATTATTGGGGGATGGAAAGCTTATTTATGGGCTTGAAAACAATTGTAAATCAGTCGATCTTTGGATATGGGATAAAAAGAAACTCTTCTTTGAGACTCTAGTTACACTTGTTATTCTATATGGATGTGAAGTCTGGAATACAATATCTCTCGTGAATCCTTGATAAAGATAGAGCAAATCCAAAAGAATTATATAACCTATAATCTCAGAATTAAAGGAAATACACCCTATCCCATATTCCTCTTAGAGGCAAGCCTTTCCCCCATTGAGAGAATGGCTATGACTAAATACCTAGTATATAAGACCAAGTTAAACAACATGGAAGACAAGCGGCTTCCTAAAATTGCTTCAAAATCTAGTCGTAACCACCTTTGACTCAAGTGAGGATGGCATAAATATGTCGAACAAATTCTCACGAGATCCATAGCTAAACTAGGTGTTGGTTGATTCCTAAAACGCCATGGGATGAAAGAGTATGTCACCTTTGTGACACTAAGAAGGTTGAATATAAAAATTGTTTTCTCTTAGATTGTCCAGCCTATACCCAGATTAGATCTCAATTTCAAAATATTTGTCACACTACCAATCTTCCTGAACTTTTAACTCAACAAAACTATGGTGATCTTGGAAAGATTCTCTTAATGTTTTTCAAGCACATAAACAAAATTCTAAAGAATTGCAAGTAATCCCTTACCCTCAGATTCTCTTAATGTTTTTCAAGCACATAAACAAAATTCTAAAGAATTGCAAGTAATCCCTTACCCTCTTAAATTCTGATAGATTAATTCTATTTCAGTAAACGTTAACCATCATCATCAAAAAAAATCTATGAGTAGAATAAGAATTTTTTACTTTCAATTATTTAATATATAAAGATGTAAAATTGATATAAAAATATTTTATTTAAAGTTAATTTGAAATAGGTTAACATCAATTTATTTTTTCTTTTTTCTAAATATTTTTTAAAATGTTACAGGTCAATTTTATATTGAGTACTCAAGAAAATCTACATCTACATTGTATTAATATGTAAAAAAAAAATATACATCTACATTGCTAATTAATATGCAAAAAGCTACATTGTATTAATATGTAAAAAAAAAATATACATCTACATTGTTAGATAATATGCAAAAAGCCACTTTGAATGTAACAATAAACTTGCACGAAAGAAAGGGAAATTAATACCCGGTACATTATGCTTTGGACACAAAGATGAGGTGGCCATTCCTATTTATTTTGGGGTTGCTTGCTCTTTTTCTGCTGTCAATCTATTAGGTACAAGAATGAATGGGCAGAAGGTCGTTCTAAGAATAAAGGGCAGCTGCAAAGCAATCCAAGAATTGCTAAACAGAGCTACTCAACTGCTCGAATTGCTTGTCTTGAAAGCTCAAAGTATCGTTGTAGACAAGAAAGATGCAGAAAAATATTAGGAAGGAGAGAAAATTATGATACTAAACAAAGTTGCCAAGGCTAAAACCCAGGTGGCAGAGATGGAGAAGTAAAGGGAAGAAGATGCTCATATTAATTTTAATTTTAAAGTAGTTGTAATGTTTTTCGTCAATGAAGAGTTATCTCGAGTAATTTTAGTGTTGCATCTAGAGGTGTTTATATGAAGGATATGTGTAATTTTTTTAGTGCTCAACATGGAGTTGACACATATATTTAAAAAAATTTAATAATAAAAAATATTTCAATGTCCATTATAAATAAAACATTTCAATGTACTTTAAATAAAATATATTTGTATCAACTTTCTTTATACATGTATATAAAGTAATTGAAAGTAAAAAAAATCTCATTGATAAGTTGATGAGTTCTTTTACATCTCATTGTGATGATGTGTAATTCATTTAGTTCTTAACATGTAATTCACAAGTGACATCTAAAAAAATATTAGTAATAAAAAGAATACTTCAATGTCCATCATAAATAAAATATTTTAATGTCCACCTTAAATAAAATATTTAATACATGACATGTAATTAAATAATAAAAAATGATACCTTAAAATGTTTGATCCCTCTTGATTTATTCACCCCAAGATTGCATATGTTAAAAGATCTTTTGCAATGAGGTTACAATTAATGAAAATATTTCCATGTGAAAGTTTAAAAAATGTTGATGAAATACTAGATATGCTTTATAATGATAAATGTAATCATTATATACTTTTGGTAATATTAAATTGAATTGTAAATTTTATTATTGTATATATTTGACAATATTGAATTTAATTAGTTTTTGTTTTGTTTGAAGGAAAAAATATGTAATTTTATTTATATAAAACAAAATTGCATTGGCATATACTTGGAGGCATTCAAAATTAAAGGCTATGTAGCCAAATTGAGCAAGAGCTCTCTCTCTCTCTCTTTCTCTCTCTCTCTCTCTATATATATGAGAAAATATAGTTATTCCTTAACTTAAAATAACATTAGTTACTACTTTTAACATCAAAATCTAAAAAGCACAAATTGTCCACTATCATAAATCTATGAGCTATATCTTCATAAAAGTATGGTTGTTCCATGATTTATAAAGAAAACAAATATACAAATATACATCTTTTAAAAGGAAAATCTACAATCTATCCACTATTAGGAAAAAATAAATTACATCCATGTTCCATGAGGGATATCAATTGTGTTCCCATCCTGAAAGATGGAAATGGTCTAGGTACCATGTTCTAGCCCCAATGCCTCTTTTGAAAGGCCATATGATACCTTGTTCATGTCCATGTATATATGAGACAAATAAATGCATGAGAAGGCCATCATCTATTGTTGTATATCATCAAAAAGTAGTTGTAATATAATGAGAGCACCTATTTTCGCTTGCGCTGAAGTCATTGAGTGGATTATAGATCATACTATTTTGAAGAAAAGCATGATTGTGGATGCTAGAGGTGAATGCATAGGTTGTTTCTTAGCAAAGCACTTAGAGAAATATTATAGATTTCCAAAGCAACTTTACCTAGTTACTCCTTTTGTGAACGACCTCTATGACAATCATGAAGTGAAGATTTTGGAAAATTGGTGGAAGGAGGAAAAAAAAAATCTTAAATAGAACTAGTGGTTATTGTGTTAACATTGGTTTGAGAGTACCATACATGTATCTTATGGTATTGCTATGCATATTGTATGGAGAGAAGGATTGTTCATGATTTTTAGATGCATGGGTTCCTTTAGCAAATACGGTGGCTACAATAGGAGGTTTGTTTAATTAGGGAGGCATTTTATCCAACCAACTTGGTGTTATGATTGAGAGAGATCACAAGGAAAAATAAAATCCCAATGTAGTTCCTTCTTTTTATATGGATTCTTATTTATTAGATGTGGTATGTGCTACAAATTTATTCCTGGATCTTAAACTTAGTTGGAATGTCTGAGAAGCGCATGTACATGTCTATTTCCAAAGCTTATGGGAAAATAAGTACAAGAAGGCATATATATCCATTTTTTATCATTTCTTGGCACATTTGTATTTCATAAATTTCTGTGAGGAATGACCCAAGCTAATTGATAATGCAAAGAAGATTATAAGTCATATCGATAACTGGTATATATACAATAAGATCTATCTTATATAATAATTTTTGGTGCAACTGCAACACCTAATCCTCTGCAAAAATAAGTACCAGATAGGCTTTTTGTGGGAGAGACAGAGTATCAAACAATGTTGAAAGGATTCAATGTTTCACTACTAAAGGATGCAAAGAAAAATATTGTTATCCCATGTGGTTTTAGGCTTGAACATTATGTCATCAAAGACTTGAAACAAGCAAGGCAGGAAGTAGCCAACCATCTAGAATATAAGTTCTCATTGGGAAAATTTAGAAGGAATGATCCTAAGGGGCTTGATTTGTGAAGTGACATGGATATTCCACTCGAACATAGGATTACAAAATATCTTGTATATGATTAAAATATTTTATTATGAAATTTTGTTTCCTTAGATCTCATATTTATTATCACTAACTTATTGCTCAAATTTTTGAAAATAAATAAAATACGAAAAATGAAAGAACTTGAAAAAGAGCACACCATACATAAAAGTGAACACAATATGTGTCCTTGGAAACCCAATATGGGAGAAAACCCATCTAGAAGGCGAGGCCTATGCTTTTCTCTCTTTTCTTCATTTATGAAATGTAAGTACAAAGAAAGGGGGCACTCACTATGGAGTTTCTTTTAACACTCTGGCCTGAATGGATATTATAGAATCTCCTACCTCCTCTATTATGCTCTCAAAATCCCACTTATATATGTTTTGCTCAAGTATGAAAAATTACTATGGTAAATAACGAAACCCTTTTTCCTCGTAGTGACCTGGTATTTAACATAGCCTAATAGTCATCTAGGGTTAGGGTTTCTACATCCTCAACCCTCAATTAATGATAAGGTTTTGGAATTTTCAAAATATTCTTGAAATTCCACAGATGGCTAGCTCCAAATGTGTGAGTAATGGGGGATGGAAAGGCTTCCACTCATACCATAGTGGTCAACAAGGTAGGTCAACTTGCGAGAGGCATAACTTTTGCATACAAGCTCTGATTGAGGTAATTTTCACATTGTTGGAAAGCTCTTGGTGTGTAGAATAATGTCAAGGGGATAGAGATATTATCATAGAGTTTTGACCCCAAAAAATGTCATTTGATGCCTCAAAATGGATTTGGAATGTTCCATACCCCAAATTTCCAAACTAGGACTTGCCACTAAAATGGGCCTTGTAAGCCAATTCCTCCAATTTTTCCACCCATAAAGTAATAATATAGATGAAAAATTATATGATGAACCATTGTAGATCAAGGCTAGTTGAAAAAAATCATGATTTGGTTTTTGTATCTTGGCCTTATAGTCATGAGAGGTGGGAGGATGAGTTATTTATGAAGATGCTCATGACTGGGATGAGGCGTTAGAAAGAAAGAAGAGTCCTTGTATTGCATTTTTTAAATATCTATCCATTGATGAACATGTGCTAGAAATACAAAGAGGAGTAGTTATTGGGAGAGTTGAGAGAGAGGTTGAAGAAGCCAAGAGGTTAGAGGAAAACATATTGAAGGAATAAATAGAATTGAAGGTCATTCGGGATGAGCAAGTTAGATTATAGCAAAAGAAAGAATCCCAAAGAAAGACAGAGGAAGACTTAAGAATAAAATGAGAAGAAGAGGTCACTCAAGAATAATTAGAAGCTCAAAGAAGGGTTTCCAAATAAGAATATAGAAAGAAATACTTGCAGAGGAAGAGGGAAAAGGAAGAGTTAGAAGAGTAGTTGGAAGAAGAGAAGCTTCAACAACAAGAAGAAAATAGAAATAAAGAAGAATAGCATAAATACATAATCACTAAGGAATTAAAGAAGAAGTTAGAAGAAGAAAAGTTGCAGAAAGAGTTGGTTGCAAAGGAATAGAGTACTATAGAACAAACACTAACTGAGAAACCAGAGAAGTAGTCTACAACTTTACCCAAGCAAGTTATTGATTTAACTAAGGATGAAGAATATGTCCTTGGATTGGATGATAAGCATGAAGAAGGAAAGGAATCGATGATAAACATGAAGAAAATGTTTCTAAGTCATGTCGTAAAATTGAAGAAGGTGTCCATGAGATTAATGATCAGTTACAAAAGGAAAGGGAGAAGAAAACAATAGACAAAGGTAAGGAACCTAGGATAGAACAATTTCAAACATCGATTAGCCTTGAAAATAGTATATCATGGGGAGATCATCCAATCTTAGACCCTTTGGAGGAGGTTGTGGATCTTGAGTCCATTGCTTATAACCGTCATAGGTAGGCTATTGTAAACAGAACACTAAAGAGAAAAAGAGTATATATAGATAGAGTTGTAATATGCACTACAAAATAGCCTCTACTAGACACTAAGAGAGAAAATCTTAGTGAACTACTATATGGAGAACTCGATCCATATGAGCAAGATGGTATATCCAGGTTTTTCTATAGATGAGGATATCATCAAAGAAAACCAAGACAAAATGACAGATAAAAGGACGGAAGACATGATTCATGAGGTTTTGGAAGGTGGAGGGGGCATTACACAAGCCAAAGGGCATGACCAAAAACTCATATTAGCCCTCATGAATTCTAAAGGCGGTTTTAGGAATGTCTACCTCTTTCATACATATCTAGTGGTAGCCAGAGCGAAGATCAAGTTTAGTAAAGAACTGGGCACCACTCAATTCATCCAAGAGGTCATCAATGACAAGAATGGGAATTTTTTCTTTAATGGTGAGTTTGTTGAGGGCACGGATGTCGGGACACATGCGCCAAGAACCTTCTTCTTCAGGACCATGACCACAGGAGAAGAGTAGGGTCTCATACTAGGGTGGATAACATCTGCGTTAAGCAGTTCTTGAACCATTTTCTCAATTTCATTTTTTTGGGAAAAGGGATGACGATAGGGATGGATATTGGGAGGAAGGATTTCTGGTACAAGGGGAATGGAATAATCATGAACACCACGGGAAGGAGGGAGTCCCTGGGGAGTGGAAAATACCATTTTATTTTTAGAGAGGATGGATTGGAGGTCTTGCGGCACAGAGGGTGTCTCAGTTGCTTGTATGGCATGGAGGTGGGCAATAACGCCAAAATGACCTTTTTTGAGCATATTTTCCATGCGATGGGAACTAATGAGCCCAGGGGAATCAGCAGTGATGCCTTGGAACTTATAGTGTTTTCACTCCTGGTCGAATTGCATGGTTAATTTCCTAAAATCTATGAGAATGGGACCCAAAGTCCTTAGCCAGACTGCACCCAACACAATGTCACAACCACCCATGTCGATAGCAAACATATGAGATTTCAGGTGGTAGTCACCAATTTGGAGACACACATTTTCACAATGCCCTCCACATTTCATGGATCCGCCATTGGCAATCAGATTTGGAAATTATTGATTGCATGGATATAGCAATGAGTTTCTTGGGCAATGCAGCGATGAATAAACGTATGGGTGCTTCCACTATCAACAAGAATGATTACCTTCATGTGCTTGATGTAACCAATTAGCTTGAGGGTTTGGGGAGTAGAGTAGCTAGTGAGAGCATTTAGAGAAATTACTGGTTCTACTTCGGGAGGGTCTGAGGGAGGGGTTATGTCAGTGGGTTAGGTGACTCAGACACAAGGGGAGTTTCAAAATCCTCTTCTGAAATATCCTCTGAGATGACCATAAAAAGATTTTTGTCCTTACACTTGTGGCCTGGAAAATATTTGTCATCACAATTATAACAAAGGCCTTTGAGTTGGCGTTCATCCATTTCATCCCTGGTCAATTTGTGGATCTTTAGTGGAGCAGAAGGAGTAGTGGGATTTACTAGTTTAGTGCGAGGAATAAAGGAGGGTTTCTGGTTTTGAGAAGAGACAACTTGTTGTGCTTCCTAAGCTATTTTAGTAGCCTCCACCCAAATTTGAGGCTGATCCATGAGGACATGGGCACGGATCTCATCCTTGAGGCCACTGATAAAACATTATCAAAAAAAAGCATCAGACATGCCCTCTGTATGAAAAGTTAGTCGCTCAAAAGCAGCTATAAAGTCTTCCACTGTTCCAGATTGTTTCAACTTTTTCAAACGGCCTAAATGGTTGGTGTCAGTGTCAAATCGTTCATAAATCTCTACCACAAAGTGTGTCTAAGCAACATACCCTTGACGGGCAATTTTTCTCCATTGCCACCATTGCCAACGTTCTTGATCTAGATGGAGAACACCATACCGAAGTTTGGCCAAATCATCTGTAATGTCGTACAAAGAGAAATAATGTTCCAATTGAGTTACCCAACCAGTGGGATCTGAGCCATCAAATTTGGTCACATCCACCAGTGGAAGGCGTAGGTCACGCTGAAAATGATGGGGCTGAAAATTATGGGAATGAGAGGAAGTTTCAGCTTCAGTATGCACAGGTGGGTCAGATAAACGGGGATCTGTAGGGATATGCAGCTTGGTGCAAATCATCGAAACGACAGATTCAAGTTGGGTAGTCATGTCTTGTTTGAGGTCTTCTTTGAGTTTGTTGATTGATGAAGCGATGGAGGAATGCATGTTTTGATTGATGGTGGCAATATTGGCACTGAGCTGTCTCACTTCTTGTTGGGTCTCTATGAAATTAGATTGCAAGGTATTGAAGTGAGCTTCCAAGTCTTAGCTATGGGTATGGGCCATGATGATGAGGGAACCGAAAAGGGGTGGGTGGGGTCAAATATTTTGTTGAAAAATGATAGGTGTGAAGATGATAAGGGAAAATAGATAAATCCAATGGAATTGGTCTCAAATAATGGCGCCAAAATTTCCAGTTTTTTTTTTTAAACACCTGTGGATTTATACTCTGGTCTAAAGAATACTGCAGTGATGAAATGCCAAAATGCTTAACCAGGAAGAAATGTGTAGTGATTTGGAAACTCGAACATAGTTGCACGGCAATAGATCTTGTTTGTTTTATGTTTTGTTTCCGTCCCCAAGGGTTAGGTATTCAAGGGTTTGCCCTGTGTTATAGCTCTCTGATATATACGTACGGGGTCCAACAGTAGTACTCGGCCCAATATCTCAGGGCACCAACTAAGGAGGCTAGACCGTGCCCTTAGCCATACTACCCGACTACCCAGGTACTAGAGAGTATCTTCTCGAGTGTTGTTCTCGGTGACACTATAGCAGTCAGGCGGTCGATCAGTTTATCTAAAGAGGGCTTCAGGAAATCTAGGTTGATCCGTATACAGGTGTTGTTTGATGTGCTACCACTCGAAGGGGTACCAACATGGGTTACAAGGGTGGCCAACAGATGTGCGCTTAAAAACCACTTGTATTTTCTGCATGTATGAATCCCTCAACCGTGAGTTTATGCAGGTAACAACAAATCTTTGTAGCTTAAAGACGTCGGAATACATCTCTACCCTAAAAAAAATCAACCCACAATTTTATGTCGAGGAAAGTGCTCTGATACCACTTGTAATATTCTAGATATAAAAAGTATGCAGAACAGAAATAAAATGCTAGAAATGGCAGATAAACAACAATATAACCAGAACAACACCACAATAACATTGAAATGATATCAGAATAACACCAGAAAGAGCACTTTGATTCTGAGAGCAATGTTCACTTTCCTCTTTGAGGAGGCAACCTCCAGTCAAGCAAAGCTCTATTACAATAATATCCAAGCTAGGGTTCTCATACCCTCGACTCCTATTTATACTAAATATGTCTATCAAAAGAACCATTTAGAGGAAGATCCTTCTAGAAACGGAAGCTTCTATTAGGTCTTCTTATATTCGACTTATTATACCTTATTGCAAGGCCTTATTAATATTGGCCTTTATTACATCTGAATATATTGTTCTACCTACGTGAGGGGTTAGGTCCCTAACAATAATTTTGAAAGAGGAGAGAACAGCTAGAATATAGAGATCATTGTATTATCAGGGAGAATTGTCTATATTGTCAAAGAATCAAATGAATGATGAATGGTCAACATGTATGGAATTGTGGCATATTGTCAATAATAACATGTTTGAAAGTCATTTACCTAGTTTCGGCCAACCTGAAGAATTTCGTCCTATTGATGAGTTGTTATCAGAGTTCAAGAAGATTGCAGACAAACATGAGGATAAGTTCAGATGGATAACCGAAGTCGATGGTAGTCACATACAAATGTATTTAGTCAATGAAGTGAATACTTTCGCTAAACTAGAGTCAATGATTCCAAAGATAGAAAAGTACACCCAACATTTTAGGCATGAGAAGGAGAGTTTGAGTTTACCCATGGATCAACATGTTTTCCCACATCTACAACCGTGTGAATATTTATTTGACCACTGAGCCATCTATGACACTAAGGATGCATTTGATGAAACATCCAATCCATCGGAGTCATAGTGGCATGCAAGATTTTGAGATTTTCTAATTTTTTCTTTATCTTATTTTTAAGTTGTACTTTTGATTATGAATAAAGGAATCGACCTCTAGAGAAAGGTATTTTAGATCTGATGTGATTTTGCAAGGATTGGAGTATAAAATTACTTCAAAGCTTAATTCAGAAACTTTATTTAGAGTCAATAAGTTTTGATTTGCTAAATATTTGTGCATTCGTTCATTTCCATGGATTATTTTTCTATTGGTTAAATGTCACAGACATCTAGTAATAAATTCAATATTGTTAAGTTATCTTATATGGTGAAACGAATTGCTGGGTATTTTTAGAAAACAATTATTTGAATTCTTAATTATATTCTATTTTGTTTTTTTGTATATGAAATACCTTTGGAATTAATTCTGGGTATTTTATTGATATAATTTTAATCTCTTTTAGATTTCTAGTAGTTTATGTTTCCTGAATATTATATTTTATTGATATAATTTTAATCTCTTTTAGCTTTCTAGTAGTTTATGTTTCCTGGATATTATCATGTAGTAATTGTTTCTTCAACAAATTACTTCTAAAAGAATCAAAATCTCCTAGTCATTTTCATTGACTGTTCACATAGGTTATCATGTAGAACAGATTTCTTCAAACATATTAGACTGATTTATTTTCTACATTAATTATTATATAAATATAAAATATAAAAAGAAAGGAAAGAAATTTTAAATCCCATCGAACAATTGTCGGAACATTAATTCAGAGGATTATTCCATAGTAAATAGGGAAGAGTATAATTTGGCTTCGTCCTTGGGTTTAATCCCTATTGTTGAGAATAGGGAATCCATCCCCCTTAACACATTGTATTCTTGAGCCAAATTGAGGGTTAATTTGAGGTCCACTAGTTCAAAACAATTATTATTTTCTTTCTCAATGTCGTCTTTGAAATATATGTTGTGATTTGAGGAAAGATACAAGATTCCTCGCGAGCATCCTGTTGGAGGATTCCCTTGAGAGGCACCATCAAAGTATACCTAAAGAATGTTCATATTAACGACTTCTTCTTTTCTGCTTGTTTTTTTTTTTCTTTTTTTCAACCTATGGATAAGCATTTAGTATATTAAGAAATTTAATTGCACATTTAAGGGCAAGGGTCTCCATTCCTTCAAAACATTTCAGGTTTCTAGTGAGTCGTATTCCCCACACTTTATTGATTGACAATGCTCTCATCTTATTGTGTCCTTTTTTGTAGACCCTTGAAATGAAGGATTTTTCAGTGCTTCCTCCTTCCCATGCATTCAATATCCCTATCATGCTTCCAACTTCTTTCCAAAATTGTTTGGAAAAGGAACAGATCAGAAGTAAGTGATCTATAGTTTCCTTTGCTTGTTGGAATAAAATGCACCATCTTGCCAATTGTTTTTTTCATGTAAAACCTCCTAGGTAGGAACCTTATTGTTTAATGTCAGCCACATGAAGATTTTATTCTTGGAGGGACACCTTAACTTCCATATGATTCTCCAACACCAAGTTGGTAGTTCCACCAAGCCTTCCTCGACGATGGCTCTATATCCCACTTTGGGAGAATAGATCTCGGAAGGGTTAAGATACAATAACAATTGGTCTTCATCTTCCCATATTTTGGCATTGTTATATTTTAGGGTATTTTTATATGACTTCCATACTTCTAAAATATCCTCTCCCAATTCAATTTCCTTCTAGGTGAGCCATTTTTTTTTCCAATTTGTAGATCTCTCCCAGTTCACAATAAATTTTAGTGAAAAAACCCTTTTCTTTGGAGTTCCTATGTCACCGGAGAAGGTAGTTTGTGTTATCCTTTACTATCTATCCAAGGATCAAACCCTATCTAGAATTCATTCCCTCAACCAACTTTCCATATCAAACAATTACCAATCAACTAGAAAGTTGAATTCATGGCTTTCCATATCATTGATGCATTATGCACATATTTCACATGGTTCCTAATCCAATCCTCTATTGTGGTTGAGTACAAGTACTTAGTTATGATTACCTGGACCCACAATCGTTTCCCTTGGATCAACCTCCATACATTTTTTTCTATTGTGGCTTTTGAGAGATCAAGAGTTTTTTTAGGCTCCATCCTCCAATTGATTTTGGGACCACCATTTTGTTCCAGGATACCAGCACAAGTCCCTTTTTTATCTTTTTCTCCTAACTGGATAAATTTATAACACAATTTCCTAATTTCTTCTAGAACACCTTTTGGGACCCAAGTCAAAGAGATATAGTATAATGGTATGGCTTCCAAAACATCGTGGACAAGTACTAATCTTTCCTCTCTTAAGAGGCACCGATTACACAAATGGTTTTTTTTTTTTACTTTGGCAATCAACCATTACCAGTAACGTTTTTTTAATAGATTTGGTTTCAAGTGAAATCCCAAGTAATTTAATCCTTGATCCAACTCTATCACTTGGTATGAAAACAAATGGGATAAATATAAATGTTAATGCTTAGGTATGTCTCACATGGACATAATGGATTTATCGATATTTATTTGCAGACATGTAGATTTACAGAGTAAGTCCAAAATGTTTTTACACTTTTCAACTATCCTTCTAGTGTCTTCACATCAAATTAGTACATCATCCACAAACAAAAGATGTGTGATATTACATGCTTGGCCAATGCAAATCCCTTTAAGTTTCCATTTTCTGATGCCTCTTTTAGTAATTTTCTCAACTCTTCATCTATTAAAAGAAATAGGAGAGGAGAAAGGGGGCATCCCCATCTAAGACCCCTACACGGTCTGAATAAAGGGGATGTTGCTCCATTGATTAAGAAAACAAAGGATATATAAGTAATGTAGCTAATCATCGATACTAGAAAATTATGACACAAACCTAAGTAGATAAGGATCAATATCAGGTAAAGCCAACTTACCCTATCGTAGGCTTTGGAGAGATCCACTTTTATTACCATTGATATTTGATTTTTGGTCTTGATTGAGTGAAGGATTTCTTGAGCTATCCCAATTGCCTCATGGATTTGTCTTCCTTCCAAAAACCCAAACTACTTCCTTGATAT
>JZKD02S2040638.1:24379-54832 GCA_000966675.3 Picea glauca
GCCACCGAGCCTCCTCATCACCTCTCTAAGAGGTGGGGGACATTACACCCAGGAAACTCCAAGGCCATCAGTAAGCAATATCAATCCTGTACAAAGAACTTTGTAAGAGCCCGGAAGTCATCAGAAGAAGAAGAGAGTGGGGGGCAGAGTAGTGGCTGCATAAACAGGAAGGGCACTTTGTACTCCAAATGACCAAGGGAGAGGAAGAATAAAGGTGAAGGATGCAAAAGCTGAAGTCACAGCGGGATGCAAGAATACGATGGAGGATGTAGAATCTTGCTGCCATCAAAGATTACCTGTTACCAAAAACTCTGTAAATTTGTCTCTTCATTAATACAGTTTCTCTCTTCATTAATACAGTTTCTGGAGCTTCTATACCCCAAAAAGAGTTTTTCTATACTATAAATCTCTGTATGCAAATGGGTGTGGATTCTTTGGG
Organism: Picea glauca; assembly: GCA_000966675.3. Taxonomy (NCBI): domain Eukaryota; kingdom Viridiplantae; phylum Streptophyta; class Pinopsida; order Pinales; family Pinaceae; genus Picea; species Picea glauca. Next base: position 24,819 of record JZKD02S2040638.1, read on the forward strand.
TTTCTCGTTCTGTTTCATTTTGACATTAGTTGAATATCTGAACAGTATATTCGCAGCCCTGTAGCAGAGTCTCTCTTATAGTTTTAGCTTTAGAGAGTGATCGTAACTGTAAAACATTTCATATGTGCAGATAAAAATTACAACATGTATTGAATCAACAAAAACACTTGCTGTTTTGACTTGCACAGAAATATTGTTGTTCTTCTGTTGAATCTCATTCAGACATTACATTCGGAAGTAGAGTTCTCTATTGCTCTGTTCTTCGTTTCTATTTTCTCCATGCTAATGCTTGAGGTAAGGAATTGAAAGCTGAGATTGACAAGGTTCAGCCTCTGCAATCTCAGCAATTTTAGTGATAAAGCCACTAGTTTTTGAGAGTCTAGTTCAAAGAAGACAGATATTTCATTTTCCTCAGGTAAAGTATTTATGAGATAGTCAATCAACATGCAAGGTTAGAAGTAACTCTGTTAATTTATTTTCAGCAATGTGATTGCAAGAATATAACGAGGTCCCTAGTGTATTGCAAATGTCACTGGTTTGTTTTCAGCAATGTGATTGCAAGAATACGACAAGGTCCCCAGTGTATTGAAAATGGAACTAGTTTATTACAAACTCTTCCAATCTTGAAAACTGTTTAATGCACCCAGAGAGAGAAGCAAGGTGCTGCAGCTTTTTTTAATTACTAGAATGTAGAAATAAAAAACTAATAACTATTAACTAGCACAGATCCATCTTAACCTTGGATCTATTAAGCAGCCAGAGAGATTAAAAAAAATCCAAGTGCATACCTCAATAGGGATTAAAATGCCAAGAGCAAACCTGATTTTTTAATAAAGAAAAGAGTACATGGTGCAAAAAGGTTCAGGTTTATACCTGTATTTCTTTTATCCTTCTCAGTGCTTGATTTTCCAAGGGTTTAAGATGGATCTATGCAAACAAGCTGATCTTTGGAACTTATAGTTTGTTTATACAAGAAGGTTAACCTAGAATAATGATTATCATGATTGCTCTTTGAATAACCCTAGTCCTTCCAATGTGCTCAGTTTTTCCAAAGTAAAGTCCAAGTGAAGACCAATATTGCAGAGCTTGAAAATTGCCTTCAACTATTTTACAAGGAAAAGCCATATGATTTCATGGCAACAATTATTTACATAGATGATGAATATTGACCAAGAAAGAGAGAGACAGTCATCCAGAAGGAGGTCTTCACTTTTGAATAGCTTGTACAGCTTACATATTCTGGAATCTGAGTAAACTATTTCTCTAGTGTTCACAGTCCACTGAATTTCTTGTATGCCTTTAGATTCAAAGGAAGATACAGTTTTCTAAATTCTGTGCCCCCCTCCTCAGCACTGTGATTGGGACAAAACTATACTTGATACTAAGAGTCATCATACAGAACCCATATGCAAATGCTAATGCTGTCAGTATATGTTGATCATGGAACCTTATGTATCTTCGGCAATACTTTAATTTCTCCATTCCCAGCGATGTCTTTGCAAAAATTGTTTCAAAAGAACAGACCTTCCTTCACTGGTATCTGCAAGAATGTTCAATTCAGAAAGATGTTTGGTTGGATTCTATTTGTATTCTTCTATACAGGCATCTTTCTCGGCTCCACCCTGTACAAATTAAACCAATATTAAAGACCAAATTGTGAAATTTAAATGCCGTTCAAGGACCCCAAATATTATAATTTCCAAATGAGAAGAAACAAAAAGCAGAGCTTTAATATCTAAGTATTACAACAAGCTTTAAGTTTTTTTGTAACAAAGAGCTTTTTAGGTACAAGATGGGCCAAGTATTACAACAAATATGAAAGCAATATTTAAATTAATATCTAAAGGGCAGAATCAGTGAAGCATTCAATTTTTCTGTTTGTTTTAAAAAATAGCCTATTTATAGTTTGCAACCTCCAAATTAAAAGGAGGATTGACCTATCCCATGTTTCCAATTTTATGACTTGGCTCTCTTGTTCTGACATCAATTTGAAGAGAAGCACTACTCACTTCTGTTTCTGTTGTCTTGTAAACATTATATCGTTTTACAAAAAAAAAAAGCATTTAGAATGTATTAGGGAAATACAGATTACCCCTAGTTTTCATCACCAAAGTTGTAAGGATGATTTAGAAGTTCAATATTGCTTGTTCAGGTGGATATATGGCCCGGGTGGTTTAGACATTAAATTTTTTGGCATTGTTTTAACAATTCACAATTGAGGCCTTATTTCTGCCATTATAGAAGAAAAAAGCTATAATGCTCTCCTTTCCAACTTGCTGTTGGTTTTGTGGTGGAATAATTCTACACGGAAATCTTCATGAATTGCACTGCACAAATATGATAAATCAAGAAAATTGAATGCTCACAAGCTGCACACCTTAGAGATCTGGAAGCAATCTTATTTCTTCCAAACTTTGGCTTCTGCTTTTTCCTCCACTCTGTTGGCATTACCTGCAAAACAGAATATACCATTCTTCAAGTTTTCAACTCTTAGAAGGATCAATTATGCAGCATGAACCTGCAAATGAAATTATAACATGCCATGAAAGAAAACTGTGGCAGTTTGTGCTTTATTGAAGAGTGCTTACAATAGAGATGTGAGTACGAATGCACTTGAATTATAACAAGTTTAGACTGTGAACCATGCAAAAATAAACAATCTTATCATCTGATGATGACCAAATTTGCAAGCTTGTCTCAAGCATTATCCATTGCAATAGAAAGTACAATTTCTTTGCAAATTGATATGATTGTATATGGAAATAGGCAGCAAAATTGATTGTATACAAGAATTTGTAAATGATTCTTACAATCTATTTGCTAAAAGCCATGAACAATAACATAGAGAAACATAAAAAATAGCTCTAGCTGTAGATATTTATCTAAGTGTGTTCTATGGCCCTCAAACAACAGTTAGAAGCAAACAAAACTAATATTCAGTTAAAAGGGGTTCCCAAGGATCACTAGTGCCTTACATGCAAGATCCCCTTACATGCTAGCATCCCCTCCAGATCACCGATGATTCTGGCTATCCAGACCTCCACAATCCTTTGTATTTCCCTTAGATGACTTTTAGCATTTTCAACAGACTCCCTGATATTAAGTACAGCTGGAGGAGCAAGCTCATTGTCTGAAGCACCTGAATTACATAATATTCTACGTTGTATTGCCATCAGTTTCTGCCCTGTTGCTACAACATATCGTTGAAGCTGGAATGTTTCTATCAGAAACAGCTCCTGTGCTACAGTCTGCTCTCCTTTTCCACCATTAAGAGAACTGTCCATGCTTCTCGATGAGTCTTTGTCATGCTGGCAAGGCAGATGATCGTACATGTCAGAAAACCGGAGCAATTTGTCAAACCATTATAACCTTAAATAGCTAACTGATAATGTACATGCAAAGATAAAAATGGGAATATATGCTGCTAACAAGTTCAGATCCCCAAACCTAAACGATTTACAATACTTAGGTCATCAATCAGGTTGTACTTGCAGAGAACTGCTAGATTTGGCCTCAAGTGCCTCTGTTCATCATATAGATAAAATGGCAGTGTATTTTGGGCATGAAAGCTTACCATTCGCTTACATAAATCCTCAATTTGTGCTATAAGAGATTGGTATCTCTTAACTTGTTTCTTAAGTAAGTCAACTGCAGAAATCAGTGACCATGTTGATTGCACTTGGTCATTTTCATTGCCATTTTCAACATGTCCGGTCATTGGTACATCATCTTTGGTATTTAGCAACTCTAAGCCATCTGTCTTGCTCATTTTCTCTAGCTGCTCTAGCTCTCGCTCAAGTTCTTCAACCTTTGACGAGACTGACAGTGCTTCAGCATCTTTTTTCCGGGAGGAATCTCTTCTAAACAAAACAAAAGATCATGCAAATGAGGGCTCCTATCTTAAGGAAATTGTACTTGCAATGATCTTAAGAAAAGGATCTATTCATAGAAGAGATATTCAAAGAGTGATAATTGGAGGCTACTGAGCTGTATCTAATGCATTCTCTCTAACATTCTTGAAGCAAACCAAATGCTCCATGGTACTCGACTGTTCTTACCCTTCTAGCATACTCTTCAAGGAAGCTGACGTATCAGAAGAGACAGTGGAATTTCTTCCATGAAATTTTGTCTCAGTAACTGCTTTTGTACACATCATGGTTTCCTTAGAAGTCTGCAAACATGAAAAAAATGAACAAGATGGAAGAAGAGTAAAATTGCCTAAACATAATGCAGCTTGGTCCATGATATGACAATGATAATTTCACTCTTTGCATGGATGGACAACTTTTCTTGTATTGTTCAACAATGATAAAGATATCAAGAAATCACATAGTTAGCAAGACACCAAGTATTGGAAATACTTCTCATGAGCATAGCAGAGAATCAGACAATGCAAGGCTTAAGTAGCTTCTTTTAGAGAAGAATTTCAACATACCTGCCTTTGGGTTTGACTTTCTTGGCCTTCCTCTATCAACAGTTCTGCTTTGTTGAATGTCGAACACTGACCCTTGTGGATAGCTTTCCCTTTTGGAAGTCCATTGTTTCTTAGCATCAAAACTTCAGTCTGGAAACCAAGAGAGTTGGCTCTTGGACCATTCTGGCAGTTACCTAAGCCCCCAAGTCCTGCCTGGAGTTTTGGATGTTTAATCACGTCCTCTACTTGGTGCTCAATAGCATTCCCTGAATTGCATGTTTCAGGAGATAAGTTCCTATTCACTACTGAAGAGACATGTTTATCAATATCATTTACCTTTTCACGAAAATAAACCTCAAATATAGATTTATCTCGTTCTTCTTTAACAGCCTGATGCATGTTACAGTCTGCTGAACTTTCAATTTTCTCTTTTGTACCCTGAAGCAAGTTTTTCACTGTCCTGAGCTGACAACCAGTTCTGGAAACTTTAGCAGCCTGTTCAATAAGACCCTTTAACTGCTTTTCATGGTGATTTTCCATCTGCTTCATGCGACCCCTTGCTTCAGAAACCATCTCAGACAGTTCCACTGCTTCCAGACAGATAGCACATATGCCATACTTTTCACAAGATTCATGCTCCTCAACAGCAAGATCCATTGAACAGTCCTGCCGCATAATTTTCTTTTTCATTATCTCAGATGTAATCTTTTCTTTGTTTTTTCTCTCCTGCTCATACTGTATCTGTGCTTGAATCAATTTTGCTTCAACTACAGCTAACTTATAATCCTTCTCTTGAAGCTCGTTTTCTACCTCCTCTAAAACTTTGATTAATATGGTCCTGTGTTCCCGCTCTCTCTCCCTTAATTTCCTTTTAACTGCCTTGACTTCCAAACGCATTGCCTTGGCATCCATTTCATAAGGTCTGTTTTGGAGAAAATCAGAATGCATTTTATTATCACTCTTATTCTCATGGAAAATCAACCTTTCTCTCAATGATTTCAAGTCACGATTCTTCTCAATCAACATAGATTCCAACAATTTTTTTTCTTCCCTAGTCTGCTTTAGATTGTGATTTAGAATTGCAATCTCTGATTGTGATCGCTTTGAATCTATTTCCATATTCATCATATGCCGACGAAAATAATCCATTTTCTCGTCTTTAACTCTCATCTGCCTTGAAAATGCATTCAACTCTTGCCAATGCTTCTGTTCAAGTTGTGCAGGATGTCTAACGTTCTCTAGTTTTGCCCAATCTTCTAATCTATCCAGCACTCTTGGTGTCACTTCACACAAAAACAAACAGCCAAAGCTTTCGTCATTCATGGTATATATACTATATACCATCCCTATGATGCTTGATCTTCTAAATGAAACGAATTAGACTAAATAAACCAGAATGGTATAATGAAAAGGTTCTACATAAAGTAACAACCCACAATATTGTCAAAGAAACAGGATAGGTTTTATTGAAGCGAACAATTACAGACATGCTGCTTAGATGGAAAAAAGGGGATAGAAATGGTGTTGCAGAAGTTACCTGGATTTTCATTCTTTCTTTGCAGCATTTCTGTAGTTGGCTTGGCTGCGACATAGAGTTTATTCCATTTTGGCATCTTCGACTTGTCACTTTGCTCTGTATCTATGTAGGGTATAAGACGAACCTTGGCAAATGGAAGTTGGAACTGCTCAGCACCGATATCAGCTTCTAGAGAATCTCTCAGTTCTACTAGATCTTTACCTTCACTATTTGAACAGCCCACCTCAAGATCTTTTGAATAAGAGCTTCTTTCATTGTGGCCCAAATGTATTAGAATACTCTCTTCCAATTTGGTTAATTTCTCTTCATACTTTTTAATCTTATCTTGCAAGGATTGTACCTGGTTTCCATACTTCATGTGCAGACTCCTTATCTCCTCAGCTTGCAACCTTTTCATTTCGGTATATGCATCAGATCTAGAATCTGCCCGACTAGCTGAACTGCTTCTCAACCTCCATCGTGGTTTTCTGGTATTGTGGTTTTTCCCTTCACATTCCCTCCTCCACCTTTCAGCTTCCAACTCTGCTTGCCTTCTCAATGTCTTTGATATCTTAAGCTCTTTCTCAAGCTCCTGTCTTTCTTCTGCATCTGCATTGGATACTTTTAACATTGTGGACAGGACTTCATCTTTCTCTTGGATATCGTTTTCAAAGTGGGCAATTTGCAGTGAAAGGCTCTGATTGACAGCCTCTGCTTCTTTCTTCTCATTGAGAATAATTTCGCACTCTCTTTGGGCCGATTCAAGCTGTCTTAGGGCCTGACTCATTTCAACTTTCATCTGTCTTTGATTAGATACAAAGTCTATAAAAGCAGCTTTGTGCCTTCGAAATTCAGCCTCACGTTCCTCTGTTTCCTTAGAGAGTTTTTCTTTCAACTCCTCAATCATAGCCGCTGCTCCGCTAAGCTTTTGTTGGAGTTCATTTCTCTCTCGGCGCTCTGCTTCAGCTGCTTCCACTGTAGCCATCATCACGAACTCTTTCTCACCAATCTTTTCATTTAAATCAGATATCCTCTGCTCCTTTAGTGGACATTCTGAACAAATTTTGTTCTCGTCATCAAGTACGGCCATTTGTGTGTGTGCTTGGAGAGCTTGAAGGTCTTTCAGAAGAGCTTCCATTTGTTGCTTTAGATTCTTTCTTTCGTTCTTCCAGTTCTGTTCCTGGGTGGCAAACATTGCAACTACTTTCTCATTAGCTTTTGCATCCTCTGCCCTTTGCTTCTTCATCTCTGCCACCTCGGTTTTAGCCTTGGCAACCTTGTTTAGCATTGCAATTTTCTCTAATTCCCATACTTCTGCTGCATCCTTCTTGTCTGCTACAAGACTCTGAGCTTTCCAGACAAGCAATCCGAGCAGTTGAGTAGCTCCGTTTAGCACTTCTTGGATTGCTCTAGAGCTGCCATTCATTCCTAGAACCATCTTCTGCCCATTCATTCTTGTACCTAACAGATTGACAGCAGAAAGAGCGCAAGCAACCCCGAAATAAATAGGAATGAACACCTCATCTTTCGGTCCTAGGCATAGTGTACCGGGGATTAATTCCTTCTTCTGTGGGGTTAACTGTCCAACATCCTCCATTTTTCTTATGTTCATCACCATTGCCTGGCTCTGGTTGGGCTGCTTGTAAAGCATTTTCCTTCCGTTGGTTGTTTCGGAAAGCAATTCCCTACTCACCCAAAGCTCAATATCTCCAACCATTCAACAAAAGCTTTGTTTAAGAAAATACCAAACATGCACCATAAATCATTTTCTTTAATTTCAGTGTTGGAGGCTACCCACAGTGCAAAACCTTCAGTTTCTCGCCAACAACTCAAACAATCCCCAAGAAGAAAAAAAAATGCAGTATGGCTCATTCAAGATGGATTTGCACAAGACCCACTTGACTTAAATGGTTCAAAATGGAAAATTTGAATTAACCCACATTGGTTGTAATCAGTACAAGCAGAATGGGAGGCACAAAATGTGTGGAGCACGGAATTGCAGAAGGGTGAGTAGGCTTTAGGGCAACAAACTATCTGGACTGTTGGCCGTGGCACGCTTGGAGGGGAATAAGCCTAGCACGCGGACTGTTGTCCAAGCTTGCAAGTATACGTGAGCTACATCAGGCATTGAACCAAATCCATAAAACATTTAGTTTTTCTGATTCTAGGAAACTAATTGTCTGTTGATGAAGAAAGCATGAAGGCTTATATAGGCACAAAGGCTGAAATGGATACATGAAACTAAAAACCTGTATGTTTGTATAAAGGAGGGCATACATGGTCCAATGCATCTCATGCATAAACGCAAAGGACCCACTGGTTAAGTATGGCAAGGGACCATGTCTTTGGTGCGCCGTTTGCAATATATTAATTTATGAATCTGACCCAGACATCCATACCTAATCTTGGGCACTAGTTTCTTCTTCTGCTTTTCTCCCCGCTGTTATTCACTTCTGTATTCCTTTCATCCATCTACCCTATTCCATATGCTTTTACTTTACCATTATGAGCTGCCATGTAATATTCCTCGCATCGTTGCCCTTCCATGATAGATACCGAGTGTCATCGTTATGGTTGATGTTCAGTACAAGTTTATTTGTAAATTGTGAGCTTTTTGGGCCCCCATAACTTGAACTTGTCTTAACCTCGTCACTGCAACACTCAATATCTTCTACTTCCAGGATATGGTGTAATCAATAGGAAATCACATGTCTTCTCGTAATAAGATAACAGGAAATGGAGTAGAGTTTGTGGGTTAAAATTCATCACTGAATTATCCAATTGGAATAACTTATTGGGTTCCGGGAATCCAGTCACTGAAACAACTTGTTTCAAGAAATGCTAGAGTAGCTCACAGTGGAAAGAATACTTTCTAGAACGGTCCCCTTCTTTACAACATGCAGAATCTGGGTGCTTCCATTCTCCCTAACCATAATCATCGTTTAACAATAATAATTAACTTAATTGGTTTTAGAAATTCGACATGTCACATCAACAACATGTTCCACTGCTAAATCCGGGTAAACAATATAATTTTTATGATGCATTGAATCGCATTCTTCCTTTGTATTTTGGGTGATGAAGATCTTCAACCCTAGGTTCAAAGATGTTATTTCAGATCTGCAACTTACATTTGTTTTTGTTGTTACATTCAGCAATATGTTGGCACGGCTTATGAACAGTTAGTTAAATTTACCATTCACCTGACTTAGATATATTTTTCCCAAAATATTAGCGATATACTCATTGTTAAGCATGTGTCTATGCATTGCACCCAAAAAAAAGCTTGTACTTTTAGCTGTATAGCTGTTTAGACACGCTGAAATGAATGCAGCACATATCCATACATTATGAGAAGAAAAATTGAAGCATGTGTCAAATATTTAATATGCATGCTGTCTAAAATATAAATATTGTTGAAATAATTATCATGCCACAAATATTTTATGCTTTTACAATAAAAACATTACTTGTATTTTTGTGATTGGACTCGCATTCAAACATACGTGCAATCAACTGATAAATCACATTAAAAAAAATACTTTTGAATGATCTTTCTCGTTCAACAAGATACACAGACCCACCTACACATAATCTAAATATATACATATAATGTTTCTGAAACAGTAGGTGGGTTGGGTTCATTATATCTTCTGCCTGCCAGCCAAAGCAGCAATGGTGAGAGTGACACCTGAAAGCGGAACGCCCAGTTCGGTCTGGTGAAAGGAATGTAATAGTTAGTTAATTGGTTGTTCCCAGCTGTACGACCACCTCCTAATTGTTTCTCCATGCATTCATTTGACACGTTCCATGTCTCTCTCTGACTGACAACTGATTCTCTGAGGTTGTAAAATAAATGCTCACCAACCTCTGTTTCTGTTGTAGCAAGTGTTGAATTTTTTGAAAATTGGAACAGCCCACAAATATGACATCCATCAATTTACAGYTTTCTCTATTGCTAAGTGGCAGTGAGAAGAGAAATTCCATAATATSAGGGAGACCTGAAATTYTTGTTTCCATGCTTCATGTTAAAAACATGTGGTTTAYTGTAYTTACTAGCACAGCTGCTAACTTGCGGCTGAGAACGCTGAAAGGGAGTGGCTGAGAACGTGTCCCCAATACACTGATAACTTGCGGCTGAGAACGCTGAAAGGGAGTGGCTGAGAACGTGTGCCCCCAATACACTGAGAACATGTGTCTCTAATATAAAACAAACGTTTGTGGTAATTTCTCTGTGGTAATATGAAACGTTGAGAACGTGTGCCCCCAATACACTGAGAACATGTGTCTCTAATATAAAACAAACGTTTGTGGTAATTTCTCTGTGGTAATATGAAACGTTTGGCTGCATTAGGTTGATAAATGGAACGTGGCAATTACATATCCTTACWGTAATTTTTTAATGTGATTAGGTAAATGTTMAAAAGTAAACATGTTAACGGATGCCTTGATAAATGTAAGAAASTTATGAACAATAAATCTGATCCATTGATTTTGGAGGACGACTAAAAGTWTGCCAGCATCTTCAATGCATAGCCATCAGATTAGGGTCATTGTCAATAGGTGTACACCTTTCGGCTTAAAGATCGATGTTCAAGGAAAACTTTCTTCAAATTTGCTAGAGCATTTTAAGAATATTGAGGRCTTAACAATAAGAGCATTATATAGAYCCATTTAAAAGCATTACACRTGCTTACAAGAATTGAATCTGGRTGATGARRRTAMCAACCATTCCTCYCAACCACCYAAACTACATCCAATAAAYTTTACTTTATGTTATGATTACATTTRTCGTTCCCAATATTTTTTCTTTGTTTCATCTTCAAGTAAATGAARAACTAAGTTGATYCTACATCCCTACGTTTCAGTYAGAAAAAAAAMAAAMAAAACAACAAAAAATTATGCTATTTAAAAAAGCAGCTACCCAAATACTTTTACACTGTTCCAAATCAAATTAGATGGATRAACCATAACTACCTRAAATGTTTTGTTTAAAATGGATTTGTTTACTACCTAAAATGTTTTGTTTAAAATAGATTTGTTTATGGCTCAACRAAGCATAATTTGACAATGGAAATAATGAAGAGTGTTCCCTTGTGCACAACAGGTACAGGCTGGGAATCGCGTCCATCAAATAATGCAAACTAACTCTGTAAATGATTGGAGATGGGATGTTGTTTAAGTGCTTCTCCCTCTCCTCGTCGCTTAATTTAAGAATCGAAAGATCAGAAAGTCTTCTGAAAGTTACTTCTGATGACTTTTACATTATAGCTAAACGTGCGATGCAATTTTTATTCAGTATTGATATCATTTGAGGTGATTACATGAAACTCCCCAGGTAACGCACATCTAGAAGAGAATCTCCTTTTTTTTATTGAAATTTGTGTACACATGTTACTTCTCAAGACAGATCGAGAAAGCCGCACATTTCAAGGCAGGACTCCTGAACTCCTTTGACAAATTCTCGATTTTAGGTCAGAGTAATTAAAAAATCAACTATTGCCATTTTTGGTGAATATAAATATCATGGTAGGTAAAATTTTACAGTGAAAAATTAAAATTTCAAACTTGATAAGTGATTTCGAATTAATACCTGCTTAAATCTATTTTAATTTGGGATTTATCATGAACTTAAAAGATAAAGGTAAGGTATGGATAAAATACTTTGACATTCAAAATTAAATTTTCTTTAAGTTTTTTTAATCTTAAAAGTTTTTATTTAGAGGGATTTGATCCTTTTCCACACATATAAATCTGAAATTAAGATGGATTTGGATTTGTTTTTAATATATATACACACCATGTGTGAACTCCATGTTGAATAGGGAAAGATTTACAAGTCTCCCTTATATATATCAATGGAAAGTAAAAAAGTTCTTATGGTTAAAACATTTGAGTGGTGTGTTGCTTAGTGTTTGGGAGACTTGTAAATATTTCCCTATTCAACATGGAGTTGACACATGGACTTGTGAATCTTTCCACACACACACACATATATATATATATATGGAATACATTGAATTTTTTTATTAATATTTTTTAAATGTTAGTGTCAACTCCACTTTGAGCATCTCCCTTATAGTGGGTTGTAAAAAGAGAATAAAATATTTTTTTTGTTATTCATATATGATCACAAGGAATTGCACATCTCCCTCATATTTGGCTCTAGAAAGAGTCTCTCAACACAAAAGTTATAAATATCAATAAGAGGAAGTGGAAGTGATTAACCATAAGAATTTTTTTACTTTTTTTCCAGTAGAAAATTTCCCAATATATTAAAATATATAGTGTTTTCATGTACATGTACCATCCACTAGATAGCCTGCCAAACTAAAGAAAAAACTCCAAGCCCCACCAAAAAAGGTGTTCCTTCTAAAAGGAAAGATAAGCATCCATCTCTACAAAGATCAAGTGTACTAGGTCCATACTAAAGAGCTTCCACATCAAAACAGGATAGCATCTTTACAAGAACAACACAAAGTTTACCACAAAATTTTACTAAGGAAATACAAAGATGTCTAAGAACAAAAAAAAATGTCTCCAAAATGGAAGAGCCAAGATCATTAATAGAGATGTAGATTGTATGAAGGATCCTCATGTCCTTCAATCCATTTGTTGAAAGTAACCATCCCTTCAAGAGCTTGTAGAGATTTTTTGGAGAGAGCATCCGCTTCCATATTCTGATCTCTTAGTAAATGTTCAAATGTGATGTTACTGAAGGATTTGATTAAATCCCTGATCCTATCCTTCCATCCCAAGAGAGCAGTTGCATTCAAGTTTTCCCTGCAATGTAGCCACTCAATTACAACTTTTGAATCACCAAAAACTTGTAGTTGATCTAGTCCCAGGCGGATTGCCAAAGTTAAAGTCACCCATGCACCTAAAAGTTCATCCCTTGAATTTGTACCAGGACCACAATTAAAAATCCACTTGTAGCTAGTGTCCTCATTGATTTTTATAACACCTCCTGCCCCACTCAGAATCCCATTTTCTTGGGTTGCACCATCAAACCACCCTACATTTGGCAGAGTAAAAACATGAGTCTTTTTAAGATCCTAGGACCTTTTCCATTATGAGACCCCCTACCTACTGTGGATTTTATCAACCCCAAAGTTTTTTGAACCACCATCTGAAAAGAAGGATTACGGTTTTCAAAGACTTTTTTGTTTCTTTCCAGCCAAATGCACCAACATGCCAAGATTTTTTTTACTTTCCATTGATATATATATATATATATATATATATATATATGGTCTACATTTAATTTTTTATCTCTTGGAATCGATATTCACCACAAACTCAATTGGAATTATAACATTGAGAAAATGATTATCGGGGGATGGAAAGCTTATTATGGGCTTGAAAACAATTTTAAATCAATCAATCTTTGGATATGGGATAATAAGAAACTCCTCTTTGAGATTCTTGTAACATGATTGTTATTCTTTATGGATGTGAAGTCTGGGGATGTAGTATCTCTCCTCAATCCTGGAGAAAGATAGAGCATTAAATACAAAATAATTTTATAACTTATAATCTCAAAATTAAAGGAAATAAGCTCTATCTCATCCTCCACTTAGAGGCAAGCATTTCCCCCATTCAGAGCATGGCTATGACTATATACCTAATGTATAAGAACAAGTTAAACAACATGGAAGACAAGAGAATTCCTAAAATTGCTTCAAAAATCAATAGTAACCACCATCGACTCAAGCAAGGATGGCATGAAGATGCCCATTCTTGGCCAAACTATTGGGGAATCATGGAAGACACCATTTTGCAAAATAAGGATACTATTAAAATTATCATCAAATAGGGAGAAAATGTGGTGTGATAAAGAGTAAGAGGAAAAAATAAAATTAAGGTATTATAAGGATGTAATCAACCCTATCTAGAAGATCAAAAGTATCTTTGTTTTGACAAGTGTAAATAAAAAATAAACATTGCTAAGATAAGAACAAATTCTCACGAGCTCCATATTGAAACTAGGCATTGGTCAATTCCTAAAACTCCCCGGGATGAAAGAGTGTGTCACCTTTGTGACACTAAGAAGGTTGAAGATGAAAATCGATTTCTCTTAGATTGTCTAGCCTATACCCATATTAGATCTCAATTTCAAAATATTTGTCACTCTACCAACCTTCCTAACCTTTTAACTCAATAAAACTATGATAAACCAATTTGTTCTCAGTGGACGTTAATCATCATCATCATCACCATCATCATTAATATTGTTTAAATGTCACTTGTCAACTCCACTTTAAGCATTCAAGAAATTACAAATCTCCCTCTTAGTGGGTTGTAAAAAGAGAATTTTTTACTCTCAATTGATATATATATATGTGTGTGTGTGTGTGTGTGTGTGTGTTACTTAAGGTGGACATTAAAATATTTTTTCTATTATTAATATATGTTTTTTTAAATGCCACGTGTTAACTCCATGTTGATTATTGAAGGAATTACACATCTCCCTCATATTCCTCATATTGGGCAATAGAAAGTGCCTCTCAACACAAAAGTTATAACTATTAATCATTAATATTCTAAAATTAAAATATTTATAATTTTATATTTAAATCTTCTACATATAATATAACTAATTGCAGGAAGTCTACATAAGTCTCGAGAGTTTGCAACTTGAACATGAGAGGAAGACAAAGCCTAAGGAAGTCTATGTCTTGAAGAAGAGAGGAAGCGAAAGTCTATGACTTGAACGTGAGAGGAAGTGCAAATATGTGATAACATGGATAGGGTTTTTTGCAATAATATGGTTAGGGTTTTTGGACAGATCTGCACTCCCAAAACTAAGATAATGAGAGGAGAGTGGAATCTGCAAATGTTTCCATATGTGATTCCACCATCATACTAATGATTTGAAATTGCCCCAATCAAAAAAAAATGGATGAAACTACAAAGATAAAATAATCTGTGTGCCTACCCCCAGATTTGGTAACATGGAAGCAAAAATGGGAAGACGTGCCTCTCAGTGGATTGTATACACCTATCCCTGGCCTGAATCCCGACGTTACACTTGGTAGCACCTCCTCTTAACTATGCTCTCATGAATTATGGGTTAGCTAATGTGCTCTATACAAAGTTGTACACCCATCCTACCCTATTCAATATGATTGTCCCTTTCTTGATTTCGTTGGTTCTATTTCCAGTTATAGAAATAAAGGAAATTTTTATGGACCATTTACAACCCTAGCCTATTATTGTCGACCTTCTCGGATTAAGATAGCCCCCTCCATTGTCTGACCCTTTGCTACCTCGGACTTTGTCTCCTATTGCTCTACACTCTCTCCCTTCATTGACTTGTTTCCTAGTTGCACTCAACCTCTATGGCCTTTTTGCAATCCTCTAGCTCCCCCATATCACTGACCCTCTCTTTTGGCCTTTCCCCATGGAAAGAGGTAGCTCTAGTTGTTGGTTGAGAAGGAGGAGATGCAAACCTATTGCCTCTTGGGCTCAAATGAATGCAAAAGAATTAATTGTTATATATCAGGCCAAAACCCCACCAGAAATTCAAGTTGAGAGTGACTTGAGTGAAGTGGATATGAGGCTCCGCAATCATTTTATGGAGAAAGAAGTGGTGGATTCCACAACCTGCACATGGATTCCCAATACTGGATCCTCTTGCACTCAAGAAAACTAGTATTTTCAAATAGTTGATCTTTACTGACACATGAAGAATCTCATGGGCAAGGTGTTGGTTGAACAAAATGAAGCCTATAATGAGATTCTCCTCCAACTCGGGGATGTCCAACAACAAATAAGTTGGTAGACCACAAAACAAATTTTCTTGCTAAGAAGCTCACAGGTTTGGACTTCACTAAGCTTCACTTCGCCCAACCTTAGGTTCCTAATGTTGATGATTATGTTTTGAATGCTTAATTTTGATCATGTTAGAATTGTTAAATTTTTTGCTCACTAGTTTTAGAGGCAGTGAGGCTATGGCCCCTCCTCATCCTAAATATCAATATGTTAGTCAAACTTCTACAAGATATTAATATTTAGGCCTTAAACTCTAGCATCCCATGTTATGTAGTTCTGAGTTTTGTATGCTTCTCAAGATATTTTGGATAGATAAAATTATTTTCTATTATTGGTCTGGTTTCCCCAATGGCATACCAACAACTCAAACATTTTACATTTATTTACTTGTTAATATGAAGTATTCTAGATAGCTTACAACAACAAAAAAAGAATCTGTGTGCATAGGAGAGCAAAGTCTATAAACCCAATGGCTACCATTCAAAAGATCCATCATAGTTACATATCTGATGGAAAATGTTAGTTGACACATGAAAGAGAAAAGGTGTATGTGAATAATAGGTGTTCATTGTTAAAGTTTGTGCTTGTTGTTAATGATTTTGAGGGCATGTGAACAAAGAAAGAACGCAAGCACAATAAGGGTTTTCATAGGGGTTTGTTTAAGGAAGTTTTGAATCCAAGTGACAAGGCCTTGGGTTGAGTTTTCAAGTCGTGAATGGTGATGATGGAGGATGAAGTAGTTAATTATTTAGCCAACCCAACTAAGGGTCAATCGATCTGGGCAACACCTCGATTTGGACTACATGGATTTCTAACTAGGTTAGAGAAGAGGAGGTTAGAGGGATCACTCCCACTAGAGGAGGAAACGTTGGAAATCCTGGGAGAGTTGGCTCGAGGCTTAGCCATAGGTGGCACCTAAGGTGGACTATAGATGAAGGTGAGGGTGAAAGACACAAAGCATCCTCAGAGCCTTAATGATGCATTTATCAGCCCACTAGTGACGTATGATGATTTGGATATGGTATATCTCTAACATTGATAGTGGTGGAGCCATTAATTGAGTAAAGGACATTGATGAAACATTTACTCCCTCACTTGTTTTCACTGGGGATTTTGAACTACACCTCTGCAACTCAACGATAATGAAAATGATCGATAGGGTATAGAGTTTATTGGCAAGCACTTGGACATTAAACTAATGAGTGGATAAACCAATATGGAAGCAAGGATCCTAGGGAAACCCTAGCTCAAAGGAATATGGAAAACAAAAAGGAGGAAATGCATTAAGAAAATTCCCGAGCCAGTAAGTATAAATTTGGGTTCCAAAAATAGGTTAAATAATGTAATGGAGCTGGAAGAGAAGGAAATAGTTGGTCATTTTCCAGGAAATAAAATGTCATGTGAACATTTAAAGGAGTGGATGAGGTTAAATTTTGAATCTATGGTGCGGTATATGCCTCACACAATGACCTTGGAAAATGGATGGTTGGTCTGGGTTTTTAATTCAACTGGAGAGGTGAATACAATACTGCAAAGTAGATGGAAATGGGGTTCCCAAAATCTCTTCTTGAAGAAGTGGCATGTCAACTTCGATGTCAGAACGACTTTGTTGAGAAACCACTTATGCTGAGAGCGGGGGGTGAATAAATATAAGACAATTTTTAACTTTTTCAAACATTCATCAACCATAAGAACACAATCACATATGAGATCTATTAACTACAGAGCATTGAACACAAGATTTACATGGAAACCCTTTCGAGAGAAAACCACAAAACCTCTCTTTATAATTCTTTGCAGGCACCAACCTATTGTTACAAATATTGTAGGCACCAACCTACTAGAGACACCAATCCCCACTGGCACAAATCCTGGTGGGAACCAACCTACTCTTACAGATATTCATAGACACCAATCCCCATCTCTAAGAACCAACTTATCAAGAGACACCGATATCTTTGTTTGAGCAACACCAACCTACTCTTATAGATCTCATAAACACCAATATATTGGAGACACCAATCCTCACCGCTAAGTACCAACTTAGCAAGAGACATCAATCTCTTTGTGTGAGTTACACCAACCTTCACCGAGTCTGCTTGTTACTTATAATGTCACTGGGTCTACTTGTTGCTTCTTCCTTCACTGGGTCTACTCATTTATTTTTCCTTCACCAGGTCTTCTCACTCCTTCTACCTTTACCAAGTTTGACCAAAATTTGAATTTTCAAATGGTAACTTTCCCATAGCTTGTTGTTTTGGGCCTCTTCCCAAGAACAAACTTGTACAACATGCCATGTATCCATTTTTTCAAATCTAATTCTGAAATTTTTACTCGAGGTACTTATGTATGTCTCCTATGTTCTTTGAAATTTTCATAGTCTGAAGAGTCCCAAAAAAAGTTATAGTGAAAATGCCAAGTTGACCTATTTGAAACTAATATTAGGACCATCCAGAAACCCTAACTTCCACAAATCATATCTCATAAAGTACAACTAACCAACATCTGAAATATTTACCTGAGGTACTTCTGCATGTCTCCTCTATTCTGTAAAAATTTCATAGTTTGAAGAGTCACATAAAATAAGTTATAGTAAAAATTCCAAACTTCCCTATTTGAAACCGATTTCAGGAGCATTCAAAAACCCTCACTCCCACAAAGAATACCTCATAAAGTAAAGGGAATGAACATATTAAATTTTTACATGCGTTACTTCTATACGTCTCCTCCTTTTTGTAAAAAAGCACAGTCTGAAGAGTCCCAGAAAATAAGTTATAGTGAAAATTCCAAATTGGCCTATTTGAAACTGGTTTTAGGAGCATTCACGAACCCTCACTTCCACATAACATATCTATGAAAGTATAGTGAAAAAACATATGAAATTTTTACTTGATATACTTCTGTATGTTTCCTCTATATGTTAAAATTTCATAGTCTGAAGAGTCCCAGAAAACAATTTATAGTGAAAATTCTAAACTGGCCTATTTGAAATTGATTTCAGGAGCATTCAGAAACCCTAATTCTGACATGGCATATCTATGAAAGTATAGCAAATCAACATACGACATTTTTACCACATGTATGAAACGATCTCTCTTGTTTCTCTTCAAAATTTCAAGGTCTAAAACGTCCCAGAAAATAAGTTATAGCGAAAGTGCCAAGCTGACCTTTTTGAAACAGATTTTAGGAGCATTCAGGAACCCTAACTTCCATAGGGAATATCTCTGAAATTATAGCAAACCAACATTTGAATTTTTTATCACGTGTACACCAATATCTCTCATTCTCTTCAAAATTGCAAGGCCTAAGACATTCTAGAAAAAAGTTATTGCAAAAATGTCAAGATGGTCTTAAATTGATTTCACAACTCTTCCCTTTTGGAATGATATTCAATCTTTGTTCATCTTCTTCTTCAAATGTTACTACATATTGGACCCACACACTTTCTCTCAATACTATCTCTTTTTATACTTTTTCATAACCCTTCATGAAAGGACATGTCCATTAATTAAATAATTAAATCCCTTTTTCACTTTACTCTTCCAAATACTATGGGAAAAAACCATGGGAAAATACCCAAACCCATGGGTTTGAAGCCTCCATTTCACTTTTTACTTTTTCATGTGCACCCATTTTTGAACACACACACACATATTGAAAATGATTTTTGTATTTGTAAATTCATAATATGATATTAATGACAACATTAATCCTTTGACATCAATGACAATAATTCCAATAGACTCAATTGGACATACGCCCAGTATGGGTTCGAATACCTCTTCTACCTCTCATTTTATGGTTGGAGGATGTATTTGTAGAAATAGGAAATTCCCTTGGTTCATATTATGAAGTTGATTTATCTTTTTGGGATATTGAATACTTTGGGATGGCCAGAATCCTGGTGGGGCTAGATACTAACAAATGCTTAGCAAAGGAATTGGTTATTTAGAGAGGTAAAGACCATTATCAATTAACTCTTGATTATGCAGGTATAGCCTTCATATGCAATTGACTTCACAACCATGGTAATTTAACGATGGACTGTAATTACCCTACACAAAGGAAGGTATGGGCTCAAAGGACATAGCCTCAAGTATTGGGGGTGGAACTATCAAAGTCACCTCAAATCACTCAAAGGGAAAAAATTATAACTTAACAGAGGCACTTGGAAGGACCCTCAAACAATATACCAAAACTAATAGATAATCATTCATCCTTAGGTATCCCTAAGGAATAGAGCTTGGATTCCATCAATGACAACAAGGACCATAGACCTCTCATGGGTAAGTATCCACAATTACCTCYCCCTTATAAAATAAAATCTTTGAAAATTTTGGTTTTTGGAACTTGGGRATTAGAAGAAGAAACAAAAGGATTGGATTCCATCWGTGAATTTCTTCCYAACCTATTAGGAACTAAAAAAACATGTGTCCTCAACCCTTATTCCTCTACTTGTAATTGAGAAGGCCCTCGTAAAAGAAGAAACTTGGGTGGGGACTCYTGCAAAACCMTAAATTGGAATTTGAGACTARGGGATCCTTGTASGAATCTATCCCACTAAAATATTCAAAGTATAATCTYTGACTCAAAAGAAAAGGAATTGTAGACTTCCCTAGGAAGGTGATAGGGGGGTTATGTTTCCTTARTGAAAAAAACTAGAAGCCAACCCAAAGAGGGAGAAAGTCCTATATGTCTATGACACAAGAACAAGCATCATCAAARGTTATATGTGGGAAATAATTATCTCTAATTGGGGTTCTTAAATCATCTTCCCCTTGTGAGGGGCTTAAATGATCTTCATGACCCTCAATTGTCTAGGACTGGTTAATCCCTCAAAGAAATTAGCTATTGAGAGGCTTATAAAAGCATTAAAACCATATGTTATCCTCCTTCAGGATAAAATGATGGATGGGGAAAAAGTAATTCAAGAACTCTCAAAATTTATGATTAAGTGGGAGTTCAGTTACATTGATGCTATTGGGAGATCTAGTGGGAATATAAATAGATGGAAGAGGTCTTCATATACCTTTTCTAACTCATGGACCTTTCCTACAATTATAGGGGTATCCTTATTCTTAATTGATACTGGGAAACAAATCTCTTCCATAAATGTATATGGCCCCTACTCTAATACAATGAAGTGTTGGGACAAATTATTCAATATAGAGGGTGTTCAAAGTGGCCTTATGATGATAGGGGAAGACAAAATTTTTACATTAGGAGCTTCAAAAATTTGGGGACCTACTACTCACATGGACTATCTCTCAAGATATTTTATTAGAAACATGGAAGCAACATGTATATTAGACATCAAACCAACAAAACTAACTCCCACCTAGAGAAATAAGCGAATAGGGGAAGATAGAATAGTCAAGAGGCTTGACCACTTTCTAATATCAAAATGGTTTCTAGACAAATTTGCTCAAGTAATACAAAGGGTAGCCTCGTGATGGGACTTAGACCATAATCTTGTTGTGCTAGAAGTGCCCCCTTCCTAGGAAAAACCACCCAGATAGTTCAAGCTAAATCCAAAATGGTTGAAGGAGGAATATTTTGTCAAAAATATCAAGGATGTATGGAATCATTTTGATGAACACCTTAGAGAGTTTTCCCCAATTTGATTTTAACAAAATACAAGAGAGGAAAATAAGGTAGAAACCTAATGGGCCAAGGGAAAAAAAATGATAGGATTCTTAAAGAAGTGGAAGAAGGGATAGAGAACCTGTATAATAGTGAAGGGTTTAGATACTTGACCAAGGCCCAAAAATGGGAAGCAAAGCAACTGGAAGAAAAAAAGAGGAATATCTTACTAGAGAAAGAGAAGGAATGGAGGTTCAAGTGCATGGCCATTTGGCTTCAATTAGGTGATGAAAACTCTAATTTCTTTAATCTATATGCAAATGGTAGAAAAAAAATGTAAATTATGTTTGGAAGGTTGACAAAGGAAATAATAGGTGGGAAACAAATTTTAAAGACATAGAAAACGAGGGAGTCAACTATTTCTCCAATATTTTCAAAGAGAACTCTAGGACCACTATTGTTTAAGTGATAAGAGTCTCCAATTTTTTTCCCATTTTTGTAAACAATGAGGACAATTTAGATCCGATGAAAGAAGTAAGGAAAGTTGAATTGCTCCAAACTTTATAGAGTTTCCAAAGGGATAAAATCCATGGGCCTGATGGCCTACCAATGTAATTCTTCCTAGGATGCTATGAATTCATTGAAGAAGACCTAATGAGGGTGGTGKAGTTCACAAGAAAYAAAAGGAAAATGCTCSGGGGCTTATCATAATACCTTCATTGCTTTGATCCCAAAAGAGGATTTTATGACAACATTTGAAAATTTTCRAGCAGTATCCTTATGCAAATGCATCTACAAAATGATCTCAAAGGTCCTTGCTAGAAGACTAAATAAGGTCTTATAAAAACAWATATCAAGGAAGTAGTTTGGGTTTTTGGAAGGAAGACAAATCCATGAGGCAATTGGGATAGCTCAAGAAATCCTTCACTCAATCAAGACCAAAAATCAAATATCAATGGTAATAAAAGTGGATCTCTCCAAAGCCTACGATAGGGTAAGTTGGCTTTACCTGATATTGATCCTTATCTACTTAGGTTTGTGTCATAATTTTCTAGTATCGATGATTAGCTACATTACTTATATATCCTTTGTTTTCTTAATCAATGGAGCAACATCCCCTTTATTCAGACCGTGTAGGGGTCTTAGATGGGGATGCCCCCTTTCTCCTCTCCTATTTCTTTTAATAGATGAAGAGTTGAGAAAATTACTAAAAGAGGCATCAGAAAATGGAAACTTAAAGGGATTTGCATTGGCCAAGCATGTAATATCACACATCTTTTGTTTGTGGATGATGTACTAATTTGATGTGAAGACACTAGAAGGATAGTTGAAAAGTGTAAAAACATTTTGGACTTACTCTGTAAATCTACATGTCTGCAAATAAATATCGATAAATCCATTATGTCCATGTGAGACATACCTAAGCATTAACATTTATATTTATCCCATTTGTTTTCATACCAAGTGATAGAGTTGGATCAAGGATTAAATTACTTGGGATTTCACTTGAAACCAAATCTATTAAAA
The DNA here is from genome assembly GCA_000966675.3 of Picea glauca. Lineage (NCBI taxonomy): Eukaryota > Viridiplantae > Streptophyta > Pinopsida > Pinales > Pinaceae > Picea > Picea glauca. The sequence continues at coordinate 47,633 of JZKD02S2040638.1, forward strand.
AAACGTTACTGGTAATGGTTGATTGCCAAAGTAAAAAAAAAAAACCATTTGTGTAATCGGTGCCTCTTAAGAGAGGAAAGATTAGTACTTGTCCACGATGTTTTGGAAGCCATACCATTATACTATATCTCTTTGACTTGGGTCCCAAAAGGTGTTCTAGAAGAAATTAGGAAATTGTGTTATAAATTTATCCAGTTAGGAGAAAAAGATAAAAAAGGGACTTGTGCTGGTATCCTGGAACAAAATGGTGGTCCCAAAATCAATTGGAGGATGGAGCCTAAAAAAACTCTTGATCTCTCAAAAGCCACAATAGAAAAAAATGTATGGAGGTTGATCCAAGGGAAACGATTGTGGGTCCAGGTAATCATAACTAAGTACTTGTACTCAACCACAATAGAGGATTGGATTAGGAACCATGTGAAATATGTGCATAATGCATCAATGATATGGAAAGCCATGAATTCAACTTTCTAGTTGATTGGTAATTGTTTGATATGGAAAGTTGGTTGAGGGAATGAATTCTAGATAGGGTTTGATCCTTGGATAGATAGTAAAGGATAACACAAACTACCTTCTCCGGTGACATAGGAACTCCAAAGAAAAGGGTTTTTTCACTAAAATTTATTGTGAACTGGGAGAGATCTACAAATTGGAAAAAAAAATGGCTCACCTAGAAGGAAATTGAATTGGGAGAGGATATTTTAGAAGTATGGAAGTCATATAAAAATACCCTAAAATATAACAATGCCAAAATATGGGAAGATGAAGACCAATTGTTATTGTATCTTAACCCTTCCGAGATCTATTCTCCCAAAGTGGGATATAGAGCCATCGTCGAGGAAGGCTTGGTGGAACTACCAACTTGGTGTTGGAGAATCATATGGAAGTTAAGGTGTCCCTCCAAGAATAAAATCTTCATGTGGCTGACATTAAACAATAAGGTTCCTACCTAGGAGGTTTTACATGAAAAAAACAATTGGCAAGATGGTGCATTTTATTCCAACAAGCAAAGGAAACTATAGATCACTTACTTCTGATCTGTTCCTTTTCCAAACAATTTTGGAAAGAAGTTGGAAGCATGATAGGGATATTGAATGCATGGGAAGGAGGAAGCACTGAAAAATCCTTCATTTCAAGGGTCTACAAAAAAGGACACAATAAGATGAGAGCATTGTCAATCAATAAAGTGTGGGGAATACGACTCACTAGAAACCTGAAATGTTTTGAAGGAATGGAGACCCTTGCCCTTAAATGTGCAATTAAATTTCTTAATATACTAAATGCTTATCCATAGGTTGAAAAAAAGAAAAAAAAAAACAAGCAGAAAAGAAGAAGTCGTTAATATGAACATTCTTTAGGTATACTTTGATGGTGCCTCTCAAGGGAATCCTCCAACAGGATGCTCGCGAGGAATCTTGTATCTTTCCTCAAATCACAACATATATTTCAAAGACGACATTGAGAAAGAAAATAATAATTGTTTTGAACTAGTGGACCTCAAATTAACCCTCAATTTGGCTCAAGAATACAATGTGTTAAGGGGGATGGATTCCCTATTCTCAACAATAGGGATTAAACCCAAGGACGAAGCCAAATTATACTCTTCCCTATTTAGTATGGAATAATCCTCTGAATTAATGTTTCGACAATTGTTCGATGGGATTTAAAATTTCTTTCCTTTCTTTTTATATTTTATATTTTTATAATAATTAATGTAGAAAATAAATCAGTTTAATATGTTTGAAGAAATCCCCCGGATGGGGTGCCATGCGGAAAGGAAGGGGCACGTGGAGGCGTGCAAGGAGAGGCCATTTATGGTGGCTCTCACCTCACACCATAGCCATTTATGAAGGCTCTCACCTCCGTCGGCCTCCGTCTATCGATGGGTCCTCTCACGAGCGAGAACAGGCCAGCCAGCCAGAGCATTAAGCTCTCGTCTTTAATGTCTGCAGCCATAATTTATGCCATTATCCGCCTCACCGGAACTCTTAGAGTGCATTCGAAGCTTGCCGAGCAGAGCATGAACAACAGTGCAGGCGACACCCTAGCATTGGTCCTCACTCTCACTATGCCGCGAGCGAGGGGGAGACCTCGTAGGGGAGCCGGCTGGTATGCGACTGACTCCAGGAGGAAACGACACAAGAGATTTGAATGGGCTTTGCTCCTGGCCAAGAGAAGGCGACGTCGGGCGACCATAGTAATGAGCTCGCCCCCCAAAACTTTTTTCGAAGAAATCCTGACCATGGAGCTCCCACTGGACTTTTCTGAGAGTCAAATGTTTATCGTTCTAGATAATTGGAACCCCCCGTCATGTATTGGAGAAGCAGCAACACCGCCCCGCTCGAGAGACACTTTAGGTCCCAATGACGCTCCTAATGAAGAGCTCACCACTTGCCTGGTAGAGGAGGAGCTGCTGGAAAGAACCACCGACTCGTAGCCGCAGAGGAAGAAGCGGGGTCGCCGGGAAACATATGCCAAGCCAAAGTCGCTGCCCTCGACACCACTCCTTCACTCGGAGCACCTGAACCTGATATTTGAGGTCTGAAGTCTGGTGGATGATCAAATTTTCAGAGCTGTCCACGTCAGCCAACGCTTGGACATGTTATACGCATCCTACTCTAGTGCCACACCTTGACGACAATGTCCAACTTGTGCTCAGCCTTATGTCATTCCAGTCAACAACGGAAAGGCAAAGGACGACTGCGAGGACTTCGGGGAATAGGTTCTTCTGTTTCGCATGGTTTCCAACTCTATTTCTTTTGTTGTTTACTAGAGTTGTAGCTCTTCAATTGTTAGCCTAGTTAGCGTTAGCATAGGCATTACTAAATTGTTGTTGACAACGGACATGCACCCTGGTTTCCTTCGGGCAGGGTGGCGCACCAAACTGTTTGATTTTGCATGCTATTGTGGGCAAGCCAACTGTCTTGGTTTCCTGCATAGGCAGGATAGCTGGCACCTGCATGTCATATGTATTTCTTTTTTGAAGCTATAATATAACAGGACTCACCTTTTACTTAAAAAAAAAAAATATGTTTGAAGAAATCTGTTCTACATGATAACCTATGTGAATAGTCAATGAAAACGACTAGGAGATTTTGATTCTTTTAGAAGTAATTTGTTGAAGAAACAATTACTACATGATAATATTCAGGAAACATAAACTACTAGAAAGCTAAAAGAGATTAAAATTATATCAATAAAATATAATATTCAAGAAACATAAACTACTAGAAATCTAAAAGAGATTAAAATTATATCAATAAAATACCCAGAATTAATTCCAGAGGTATTTCATATAAAAAAAACAAAATAGAATATAATTAAGAATTCAAATAATTGTTTGCTAAAAATACCCAGCAATTCGTTCCACCATATAAGATAACTTAACAATATTGAATTTATTACTAGATGTCTGTGACATTTAACCAATAGAAAAATAATCCATGGAAATGAACGAATGCACAAATATTTAGCAAATCAAAACTTATTGACTCTAAATAAAGTTTCTGAATTAAGCTTTGAAGTAATTTTATACTCCAATCCTTGCAAAATCACATCAGATCTAAAATACCTTTCTCTAGAGGTCGATTCCTTTATTCATAATCAAAAGTACAACTTAAAAATAAGATAAAGAAAAAATTAGAAAATCTCAAAATCTTGCATGCCACTATGACTCCGATGGATTGGATGTTTCATCAAATGCATCCTTAGTGTCATAGATGGCTCAGTGGTCAAATAAATATTCACACGGTTGTAGATGTGGGAAAACATGTTGATCCATGGGTAAACTCAAACTCTCCTTCTCATGCCTAAAATGTTGGGTGTACTTTTCTATCTTTGGAATCATTGACTCTAGTTTAGCGAAAGTATTCACTTCATTGACTAAATACATTTGTATGTGACTACCATCGACTTCGGTTATCCATCTGAACTTATCCTCATGTTTGTCTGCAATCTTCTTGAACTCTGATAACAACTCATCAATAGGACGAAATTCTTCAGGTTGGCCGAAACTAGGTAAATGACTTTCAAACATGTTATTATTGACAATATGCCACAATTCCATACATGTTGACCATTCATCATTCATTTGATTCTTTGACAATATAGACAATTCTCCCTGATAATACAATGATCTCTATATTCTAGCTGTTCTCTCCTCTTTCAAAATTATTGTTAGGGACCTAACCCCTCACGTAGGTAGAACAATATATTCAGATGTAATAAAGGCCAATATTAATAAGGCCTTGCAATAAGGTATAATAAGTCGAATATAAGAAGACCTAATAGAAGCTTCCGTTTCTAGAAGGATCTTCCTCTAAATGGTTCTTTTGATAGACATATTTAGTATAAATAGGAGTCGAGGGTATGAGAACCCTAGCTTGGATATTATTGTAATAGAGCTTTGCTTGACTGGAGGTTGCCTCCTCAAAGAGGAAAGTGAACATTGCTCTCAGAATCAAAGTGCTCTTTCTGGTGTTATTCTGATATCATTTCAGTGTTATTGTGGTGTTGTTCTGGTTATATTGTTGTTTATCTGCCATTTCTAGCATTTTATTTCTGTTCTGCATACTTTTTATATCTGGAATATTACAAGTGGTATCAGAGCACTTTCCTCGACATAAAATTGTGGGTTGATTTTTTCCAGGGTAGAGACGTATTCCGACGTCTTTAAGCTACAAATATTTGTCGTTACCTGCATAAACTCACGGTTGAGGGATTCATACACGCATAAAATACAAGTGGTTTTTAAGCGCACATCTGTTGGCCACCCTTGTAACCCATGTTGGTACCCCTTCGAGTGGTAGCACATCAAACAACACTTGTATACGGATCAACCTAGATTTCCTGAAGCCCTCTTTAGATAAACCGATCGACCGCTTGACTGCTATAGTGTCACCGAGAACAACACTCGAGAAGATACTCTCTAGTACCTGGGTAGTCGGGTAGTACGGCTAAGGGTACGGTCTAGCCTCCTTAGTTGGTGCCCTGAGATATTGGGCCAAGTACTACTGTTGGACCTGGTACGTATATATCAGAGAGCTATAACACAGGGAAAACCCTTGTCTGTAGAACCCTTGAATACCTAACCCTTGGGGACAGAAACAAAACATAAAACAAGCAAGATCTATTGCCGTGCAATTGTGTTTGAGTTGCCAAATCACTACACATTTCTTCCTAGTTAAGCATTTTGGCATTTCATCACTGCAGTATTCTTCAGACCAGAGTATAAATCCGCAAGTGTTAAAAAAAAATTGGAAATTTTGGCACCATTATTTGAGACCTATTCCATTGGATTTATCTATTTTCCCTTATAATCTTCACACCTATCATTTTTCAGCAAAATGTTTGACCCCACCCGCCCCTTTTTGGTTCCCTCATCATCATGGCCCATACCCATAGCCAAGACTTGGAAGCTCGCTTCAATACCTTGCAATCTAATTTCACAGAGACCCAACAAGAAGTGAGACAACTCAGTGCCAATATTGCCACCATCAATCAAAACATGCATTCCTCCATCGCTTCATCAATCAATGAACTCAAAGAAGACCTCAAACAAGACATGACTACCCAACTTGAATCTGTCGTTTCGATGATCTGCACCAAGCTGCATATCCCTACAGATCCTCGTTTATCTGACCCACCTGTGCATACTGAAGCTGAAACTTCCTCTCATTCCCATAATTTTCAGCCCCATCACTTTCAGCGTGACCTACGCCTTCCACGGGTGGATGTGACCAAATTTGATGGCTCAAATCCCACTGGTTGGGTAACTCAATTGGAACATTATTTCTCTTTGTACGACATTACAGATGATTTGGACAAACTCCGGTATGGTGTTCTCCATCTAGATCAAGAACGTTGGCAATGGTGGCAATGGAGAAAAATTTCCCGTCAAGGGTATGTTGCTTAGACACACTTTGTGGCAGAGCTTTATGAACGATTTGACACTGACACCAACCATTTAGAACGTTTGAAAAAGTTGAAACAATCTAGAACAGTGGAAGACTTTATAGTTGCTTTTGAGCGACTAGATTTTCGTACAGAGGGCATGTCTGATGCTTTTTTCTGAGAATGTTTTATCAGTGGCCTCAATGATGATATTTGTTCCCATGTCCTCATGGCTCGGCCTCAGAGTTGGGTGGAGGCTACTAAAATAGCTTAGGAAGCACAACAAGTTGTCTCTTCTCAAAATCAGAAACCCTCCTTTATTCCTCGCACTAAACTAGTAAATCCCACTACTCCTTCTGCTCCACTAAAGATCCACAAATTGACCAGGGATGAAATGGATGAACGCCAACTCAAAGGCCTTTGTTATAATTGTGATGACAAATATTTTCCAGGCCACAAGTGTAAGGAACAAAATCTTTTTATGGTCATCTCAGAGGATATTTCAGAAGAGGATTTTGAAACTCCCCTTGTGTCTGAGTCACCTGAACCCACTGACATAACCCCTCCCTCAGACCCTCCCGAAGTAGAACCAATAATTTCTCTAAATTCTCTCACTGGCTACTCTGGTCCCCAAACCCTCAAGCTAATTGGTTACATCAAGCACATGAAGGTAATCATTCTTGTTGATAGTGGAAGCACCCATACTTTTATTCATCGCCGCATTGCCTAAGAAACTCATTGCTATATCCATGCAGTCAATAATTTCCAAATCATGATTGCCAATGGCGGATCCATGAAATGTGGAGGGCATTGTGAAAATGTGTGTCTCCAAATTAGTGACTACCACTTGAAATCTCATATGTTTTCTATCGACATGGGTGGTTGTGACATTGTGTTGGGTGCAGACTGGCTAAGGACTTTGGGTCCCATTCTCATAGATTTTAAGGAATTAACCATGCAATTCGACCATGAGTGACAACACTATAAGTTCCAAGGCATCACTGCCAATTCCCCTAGGATCATTAGTTCCCATCGCATGGAAAAGATGCTAAAAAAAGGTCATTTTGGCGTTATTGCCCACCTCCATGCCATACAAGCAACTGCGACACCCTCTGTGCCGCAAGACCTCCAATCCATCCTCTCTAAAAATCAAATGGTATTTTCCACTCCCCAGGGACTCCCTCCTCCCCGTGGTGTTCATGATCATTCCATTCCCCTTGTACCAGAAAGCCTTCCTCCCAATATTCGTCCCTATCGTCACCCCTTTTCCCAAAAAAATGAAATTGAGAAAATGGTTCAAGAACTGCT
>JZKD02S2040649.1:9786-29533 GCA_000966675.3 Picea glauca
CCAAAAGGTATTATTGTGGGGAGGTGTGATCCGAAATCGGATCCAGAAGCCTGACAGGGCTTGAAAAATGCTCAAAAATTAAAGTGCTCAGAATGTGACGAAACATGTGCCATTGTGTCCGTCTCGTCTTCATGATTCTGGTGGTATATTTACTTTGTCAACCGGACTCCGTATGGGCAAGATATCGCATTATGTCTGATAAGTCAAACAGGCAAAAAAAAATTGCTGACTATGTAGTCCGTACGGACGCTGACGTGGCATGTTCGTACGGTGACATGGCACTCCCAGAAAGAAACATGTGGCAGCTCCAGGAGGTGACACATGTCAGGAAGATTTGGGTGTACGGGCGTACGGCTGGACCTATCTCGAGGTGACACGTGTCACCACTGTAAGGGTGACACGTGGCACGGGATGACATCAGCAGCTGACGTGGCAGGCTGACAAGGTGGACACGCAGACTGACAGGTGGTAGTACGGCAGGTTGATGTGGCAGTACGGCTCTGACAAGTGGTCCAATCCACGATTGACATGTGGCACGGGTGACGTCAGCAGCTGGCGTGGCAGGCTGACATGGCAGTACGACATGTAATGACGTGGCAGAGTCTGGTTGGTAGTTGGAAGAGAATGATATCTCAACACATGGCAATTTTATGGTCAATGATTGGGTGCCACATGGCCCAGTAATGGGCTGCCATGTGGTACCCCGGAATTGGTTGGTTGTATGTTAATAAAATGTAATGGGGTCCATGGGGTTCGACCCCCGACCCTCCCCACCGCATAAGTTTTAACAATATCCGCCCAACCATTGCACCGCCATTTGGTTCTTGTTATATATATGGGTTTGATTCTATTTAAATTTGCACTATGTAATAAATGGTGGGGGTCGGGTCGGGGCTTAGCCCCGGCCCGTGGTCGTTTGATCTTTTTATATGACCATGCCATATAACTCGACGGTTGGCGCGGGTTTATAACACATAGCCCATGGTTTTTATATAATACATATGACCACTGTTGGATAGAGAGCACGGGAATGTGCGCGGGGGTTTAGATATGTGGCTCGTGGTCCTATAGATTACGCCATGTGCCCACGACCTAGAGCACGGAAGGAGTTACACGGTTTTGTAACGACTTAACCACCTTTGCCAAATGTGCGCGATCACATGACCCATACACCCAGGTGCTAGGCGGTTAGGGGCTGACGCGCCCTTAACCGTCCTATGGTTTGCACCATTGGTGTGGTTGCGCCCGGTGCTGGGTTTTCACTCTTAAATTTGCGTGTGAGCCAGGTTCAATGAAGAAGGGTGTGTTTTGTAGAACCAGTGACAGCAAGCTTGAAGGGGAAAACTTCCATGAGGCCTAACTTCTTCGTTTTTCGACCGATTGAGATGCCAAAAGAGCCCAGATAGGGGTTTTTGGATGCTCCGAATCCATTAGAGCAGTCAGAGTAGAGTTATACTAGAGGGAAAACAAGATAAAGCCATTTTGAGTCAGAGAAGATTTTGAGGAGGAGACGTTGTTGGACCATTTCTGGGAGCTTCGGATGTCCATTTTGCGTGCCGTTTTCTTTGCATGGTTCTAGAGATCTAGAAGAACATGAACATATTAGTCTTGTAGCCATTTGGAATTGCAGTGATGTACTTTTGATCTTTTGAGCAGAAATAAAGAAGCCTCTCCCACAGAGAAAAAGGCCCGGAGACGTAGGCAAAGTTGTGCCGAACTCCGTTATCAATCTGCATGTTATGGTTTTCTATCTTTTATTGAATTTCAGATCTACACATATGTATATGGCTATTATAATTCTTATTCTTTCCTCATTCTTTCACCAAGTTTCTCAAATGCTTAATTAATGCATGAAAAATTAAAACTCAACCATAGTCATTAAAAGATCTGACGGATCACCCTATGACTCAGGACGTGCGGGAGAGGGGGTTACTCATGATAGAATAAGAGAAGTGGATAATTGATCAGCTGCAAGATGAACCAGACCTCACAGGCATGACAAGGTCCCTTGCCGACAACCCCAATGAAATCCAAATAGGCCCAAGCGGCCCTAAAATGATAGACATCGATGAAATCGCTGGGTTAGACGACCCTAAAATCACAACACCATAGGCTAGATCACCAGTGGGTGTTTCAGCTCAGCTGGGGACAGTCAAAGTATCAATGGGAATAAGTGCACCAGACCCCCTCGATGAATTAATAAAAATATATGATGATGATGAAAGCCGGGAGGTATCCCTTGTCACCCCTGTACATATCATAGAGGAAAAGGAGCTAGAGAAGACATATTCCCCAACTCTCGATGCTCAAATTCAGGGGCTTCCACAGAATGAACAAGAAGTCGAGAGTGTCTTAGACACTGAGCTTTCCAATGCACCAGAGACCCAAGCGGATAGTCCAAAGGATGAGCTAGGGTCGGGTGAACAAAAATAAGAACCTCCACAGTAGGAAATTGACATCTCAACGACCGATGATCAAGTAAGTACCAAGCCTACCCCCAATGCCTCAATTTGAATCAGTACTCAACTCCCCAATGAGCGACAAATAGAATCCAGGCCTTCAGAACACAGAGAGGAAGTTCAAGAACCTAGTCTTGAACAAATATATACTATTGAGAGTCTGGGGAATTCACTCACCTGGGGAGATCAACAAATCCCCAAACCCGTGGATGAAGTAGCTGACATACATTCCATCTCTTATGACTAGAAAAGAAAATCTATCATGTAGAGAACCACCAAGAAGAGGAGTATCACTCTAGATCTCTCCATCCTCATCACCATGGAGGAAAATTTTATTAATATAGTGCCTGCCAAAACATCAGAACTTATCGTAGTAGGGATGGAAATATCAGATGCCACCCTGGACAGAGAAAAAATGGATGAAGAGGAATTGGTCACTACCCTGAAATATTTAGAACATCTGCGCCATTTGGAAAATTATTATCAGGATACCACACAAGCCGTGGTGTTCCTGAGGAATGAGTTCCAAGAAACCTATAATAAATTTGCAAACGAGTGGCATCTGTTCATTGCAAGAATAGTCGAGTACCAAGAAGACACCCTCATGGCACTGGCAATGTGTAAATATATGGAGAGGTGGTATGAGAAAGCACACCAAGCCATGGAAAGGATTGACTACATCAATGTCGTTTAGTAGTGCCGAGATGTCGAAGAGCATGACAGTCAGGTACAAAGAGATAGTAGCATCGACCGCATAAATAAATCAGTTGAATATTGGGTGAGAATGGCCCAAGAGCCTCATCGGGGGATCCAAGAAAAGTGGGATGAGTGTGAAAATAATTGGACCAAGGTCAACCGAGTGATGAGAGACATCGGCCTTCTGAAATTCAGCACACCTGATGACTTTGTCGACTTGCGCAACATCGTCAAATTACATACCGAACAAGACTCATTGTGGGCTGCAGAGATAAAAAAGGTGGTGAAATTGGCGCCAAGACAAGTGCAGTAGTTGAAGGAGCACCCAATCAAGGATTGGACAGTGCTAAAATAGTTAAGTGCTAAAATATTCAAATGTTAGGCACATGGAGTAGAGATCAAGGAGATCCTTTCGGCCCCGATGGATTAGCACAGGTTTTCGTACGCTAACACGTGCGAGGATATTTTTGTCTAGTGGTCGAATTATGAGAAGATTCATTCATTCAAATGAAACCATTAGATGACTTTTTAATACTAAAAGAAGAAATCTCCATGTGGCGAGTTTTGTTTTACTTAGCTGCACTTTAATTGTTATTTTTAGTTAATTTTCTGTTATAAATAAGAGCATTGACCGGTTGGTAAGGGTCGATGGTTGTTGCAAAGACCCTCATTTTTGGTTTTGTTAAGAACTATTTCGGAGCTGGCTTTAATTGAGAAGTCCTTTTTTTTACCAAAGACACGTTTGTATTTTTCATCAAAACCGTGTATGATTGGATGTGGAGAAGAATTATTTCTTATTTCATCTCATGAATGGATGTTGTAATGAGTAAGACCTACTAAATATATTGATAAGTTATCTAATGCAATGTTTTATAGTTCTTTTCTTTAATGATGAAGATAAATCATTGTGTTATTATGTGATCGATGATTAGAGTTGAGTGAATTATTTTACTCGTTAACGTTTATCGCATGCATGTTTTCTTTTGATAAATTGTATCTCAGTCAGTAATTGGAATACCAACACGGTTAATGTATTAGTACTAGGCATGTTGTAGAGAATCATTTTCTACATGCTTGAGTGAAATTTTTATCCCAAGCTCATCCTCTTCTCCAGTAGTTAAGCTTTTTCCCACTTTGTTACCTAGTTGGTTTATACTGGCTTTTATCTTATATCGGTCCCACCTAAGAGAAAATACAAATGGAGAAAATCTAAACCGAAGGAGAAACCTTCACAAGAGAAAGTAAATCCCATTGATTAATGGGCCGGATCACAAGATCTAGAGAACCATTCCACCATTAAATGTTGCAAAGTCTAATTGGGCCTTGGTGGTGGGTTTGGTTCCTATTGTTGAGTTAAAGGGATTTAGGACCCCTCAACACCACGTTCCAGAGAATTCTATGAAAAGGGAGGGATACTCCTACTATGTTATGTTGTATATGTAATGGCATCTCATCCATCGTCATAAGGGGGATCCCATATTCATCCCCTCTAGGTTCCTATGCACATCGTTGACCTCCACACTTTCATCACCTCCCCCTCCCTTCGACGAATCCTAGTCATTTCTTCGACAATAGGATTGGCCCCATCCTTCTAGATGCTCTATTCCTACATCTATGACAATGAACATTATTCTATTAGTTATATTGCACCACCAAAAAAATTACATATTTCAAAAATCCAAAAACATTAAAAGTACAAAATTCCAAAAACACACTCACCAAGGGGTTCCCATGCCTCTCCCATGGGGATATGTTGATTTTTGAATCAATTAAGATTGAAATAGAAACCTCAAGAGGATAAAATCCCCCTTCATTTTTATAGATCTTGTACTCGTCTATGAATTCTTAAAAGATTTATCTTTAAAATTCTCAAGAAAAATGTAGGAGAATCTTAATCAACAAACTCCATATCTTTGTTATTAAACTAAATAAAGAAATATATTTTCAAAATAATATAAGTAGATCAAAAAGTTCCTGAGAAAGGGACCAAGAATCCACTCATAAATATTGTTGCAGAAATATTATATACAAATAAGAAATTATAACACAAATCTCACATCCATCACAATATGTAATAATTTGATCACATTCAAGAAAATGAAGTTGAATGGTTCATATTTAAGAAAACTTTAAAAGAGTCTTTCTATTAAAAAAAAAAAAAAGATTTTTATAGGTCAACTTCAAATATCTTTTAATCAAATGCTCAAAGTTCAAATATACAATTAAAATTAACCCTGAATTAGTTCTCTTGGATTTCTCAAAAATAATATGTCTTTGATAGTATTATAAAAATAATGTGTTCATCCAAAAGGGACTAGGATTGGGGCTCCCTTGGACCATAAAATATAAATAAGAATAAGGGAAGAGTGGGAAAAACATGCGAACAAAGCATAAACAAGGTAAGACTTAGAAGGAAAATACAAGGGAAAAAACTAAATTCGGTTATCTTCTTCTTAAAATAAATAAAAATATAATTGGATGAATTTTGAAAGGACAAGGAAAGGGATGTGATCAATTTGGACTTACTGTAATGGAATCTCTCTTCTGTCATTTTTGGGCCATTGTTTCTCTTATACATTGTTTGGCGATAGTTTCTTCACCGGTACCAACTGCTTATGTTTGGTTATCCTCGGTAATCTTTGTTAAGGTTGATTCTAACTATTTTTCAATATAAGCATGTAAAGGAGCAACAATCACTTCTTACTTAACTTTTATATTAAATAAGGTTCCTTCAATTTCTCTATAATCAATTAAAAGTTTTTGTAATGTAATTTCGATGTCTTCATTTTTGTTTACATACTCAACAAGCCAAGTTTCAGTGTCTCGTTATGTGTGCTCAATCATGTTGAATTTTTCCACTAATAGCCCTTTCAATATTTCAACATGTTCTTCAAATTGTTGTCTTGTTTGAATAATTGAATTCACAATTAGATTTGGATATTGTACTTCAACAATAGTTCCCACAAGGTCTAATCCCATCAATTTAGAATAGGCTTCAATCTTTTTTCTACTTAAAGAATTCAAATCACCTAATAATTCTCATAATATATTGATCCTTTTTATCCATCATGACTTTAATTGTTTGACATGAATCAGAGAGGGAAAATATTCTTGTTTTCTTTGGTATTCAGTCATCCCTGGATTTTTTATAACAAATGTAGAGAGTGCGTTCTTATAAAATTATTCATCATTTGTTATGTCAACTTGTAAATATTCTCTTGTATTTTGAATTATGGAACCAAGAGAGACAAAGTTATTTTCTAAATCCCAAGTTTGTAAAATAAGAGACATTCTTTTCTTGATATTTTCTTCAACATAGTTCTTCGGCACAAAAAATAGACTTGATTCCCCTTTTATCCTTAGACTCGATTCTAGGGTTTTGTTGGAGCTCTTTCTAGGTTTAATTGTTGAAACTAGAGTAGCAAGTATCATAGGTGGCATTAGAGTAGATTCTAATGCCTTGATTCTTTCTTTAAGCCTGGAATTCTCAGCTTCCATAACATCTATCAAAACATCCATAGCATCCCTTGTAGCTTTATGAAACTTAGAAATTCTAGATGCAAGAAATTTACTGAGGTCAAATTCAACACAGTATTTTCCCCTTTTGTTTTCTGAACAAGATATTTCAATAATCAACTTGCTGGAAGTTCTATCAAATGAAGCAATTTTTATAGAAATAGATTCTTCTTCTGAAAATACTTCTTCTTGAATGGCAAGGTTAGTTGCAAGATGTTGAGTTTCTTGCAATATTTGGTCATCATCAGGAAATTGAATATTCTCAATATCAAATTCCAAGTTCATATATTCTATAGAAGCTTCAATTTTAGGTACATCTTCTTCAACTTCCTATTGTTCGATTTGCTGCTGAGAATTGGTCCTTTTTATTTTCACTTGAATTTTATGTCGTTTTTCCAATTTTCCCTATGGAGGGTTTATGTCATCTCTATCACCTGAATTATTTGTTGAAGACCTTTTTTGTTGTGATGTTTCCGACTGAAAATTACTTTTGGGTGGGCCATTCTTTTGTGAGACAATGGGAGGTTGAGAACCCTTTTTATTCAATACTTTTCCCTTTTTTTGTATCGATTGGTTGTACTCAAAATGGTTTCAATATCATTTGTTATTTTCTCAACATATTGTGTCAGAGGATCATGACTGTCACCTTCTTCTTCTCCAAAAATGAATGTATTAGTAAATGCATTACTAAAACCAATTAATGTCATGTGACCAACAAAGAGATGTTTTGGGTCAAATCCCTTGATTTCCTCTATGAATTTAAAATTATATTGATGAAGTTGGTCTACAAATTCATCAATTTTAGAGATTCCTCTCAACAAGATTTCCCCAATTATCCATGGTTATGGAATGGAATACTTATTTCTTCTCTCATGGAAGAAATGTAACTAGAACTTGTACCGCCTTGTAACCTCAATAGAAAATTATCTATCTAGAACATAATAAGGTAGAAAAATGGGTCTTTCACAAGAGCAGCAAATTCTCACAATATTGTAATTTTCCATCGTCTTTATACTCCCATTTTTGTCTAGAAAAATAGATGCTTCTCATGAAAGTATGGAATTATTCTCTCCAAAAACAAGTTTTTTGAAAACAAAAACAAATTCATTATATAATTCACAAAAATAATAATTGAAATTTTCTCTCCATAAAACTTGGTACCATATATCCACTGGATCAATTTTATAGTTCACCCTTTTTCCAATACTCAAACCATTGAAGACATGGCAGTAGGTAATAGAAAATATCAAGTAAGAATCTATATAGAATTTCTTTTCACTTTTAAAATTTGAAAATTGTATAGAGATTTATGAAGAAATGTTTTTTCTACAATCAAAAATTGCTTCTTCATGAGTTGTGAAATATAAGATATATAGGTCCAAACAAGGGATGGTTGTCATGGATTCTTGAACTGTAATTTTGGTGAAAAACCATTGTAATTCTCGATAGCGATTTTTTAATGAAATGACATGAATTCTTGATATGTCTTATGGAATTATTGTGGGATCTTATATATATTATTGTAAGAGCTCCAATCCATTATTCTTTTCTTTTTGAAAGTTCCTTTCTTCGTCTCCTTTGAAATTAATGGTTGGATATGGAAGTTTCAACATTTTCCTAAAAATTGATAGTGCAAAAGAAATAGGAGACCCAATATGGAGTTGACTTACCCTTCGGCTCTGGATGAATTTTTCATCACACCATGAAATCACTTCTTTACATTCAAAAAATTAAGGGACACATCCAACTAAAGAAATGCCTAATGTTCAATTTGTTTTTTCATTTTTCTCTGGTAGAGGAAGCGATGCGTAATACCAATAAGATCTTGACCAGTGAAAGTTTTGGTCTTCTCGATCAAAAAAGTTCAAAGTGTCTCCACAAAATTGTTGTCTTCTTATAGCCATTTTAGTGAATTTGGCGGACTCTCATAAGGATCCTTTAGACGTTGATTTCAAAATAAACACTTTATTGGTAATACAACTTAAAAACATTTTTCAACGAAGTAGTTAATAAGAATTAAATGGAAATTACCTCGAGGAATCTTCTATTGCTAATGACCTTTTCAATGTTAATTAGGAGTTATCTTTCGTAATATTTAGAATTTAATGAGTCTTGAGATAAGTCAAAAGGGGAACATATATATTATGGTGGAGAAGCGGGCATAGAAGAAAAAGGAAATACCAACCGGTGAGTCCGCCAATTCGTGAACCCGCCATGACTTGAAAATCCACTAAGTATTTTTCGATGATGAGAGTGGAGAAAAAGACTAAGTGTTATGATCGGTCATTCAGATTTTCACATGGGATAATTACAAAAATTGAAGATGCACGAACCCATCGTGACATGAGATATCAAGAAAAAATTAAGTATAGAGAAAAGTGTAGAACATGGGAGACAAGGTTCATTTTAGTAACGACGGAGAAAACAGACTTCTGAAAAAGCAAAAAGGCCACACTCGCGAGTCCACTAACCCATGAACCCATTGTTATAAAAGATACTTGAAAAAGTGACTAATTCATGGTGTAATATGTAAGCGGTGGAGAAATGAAAGTGAAATTTGTATGACACAAAACTTTGATAAAGAGAATTGTGAACCCACTATGAAATAAGAATTTTCTAAGTAAAGAAAATAATTAAAAGGTAAGACTAGGTTATATACAGGTCAAAAAATGGCTCCAATTGTGGGATGGGTACCCCCTATGGGTCACTAAGAACCCATAATCTCAACCATTGGGCATGGATTTAGTGCAGGAAAAGGAAAATAAATGAAACGGTACAAGAAAAAAAAGGGAAATATCGTGTACAAAAAAGGGGAGAAATGGACAAGCAAATAATTTTTTAAGATGTTGGCCATTAACTAGAAACATTTGTACTGTCCCTTTCATGTCTTTGATTAAGTAGGAGTTGTAACCCAAAATATTTTCAATAATATATGGGTTGATCCATAGCACTTCAAACTTGTGTAGAAAAGGATTTTCCTTTTCTTTGTTCCATAACAGTACCAATTGTCCTTTCTGATAGTCTTTCATTGTTGTGCTCTGATCAAAATACTTCTTAATTATTTGTTTCCTTTAATTCATTTTCTTTAATGCTTCAACTCGTTGTTCCTCCAATTTTATCAACTGGTTGTATCTTCTTTGTAAAGGGGAGATTTCTTTTGCATATTCAATGTTCACAGCATATGATAACACATTCAATTCCAGATTAATTGGCATCCTTTATTCTTTTCCATACACCAGTGTATATGGGGAATTTCAAGTGCTTTCCTTTGGTGTTAATCTTCTTTCTCATAACATGTATGTCAATTTTAAATGTCAATTCTTTTGATTGAGATAAATGGTCTTCTTAAGAATTTGGATCAAAGTCTTATTGGTAGATTCAACCAAACCATTTCCTTGTGGATAATAGTTTGATTATTGTCCCATGATTATACCAAATTCTCCACAAAACTTTGTAAACTTTGACCCAATGAATATTGATCGATTATCTATAATGAATTTTTTTGGAACCCCAAATCTTGCTAAAATATTTTATTTAAGGAATTGTATAATCTCATCAAAATATGTCATTTTTAATGCTACCTCTTCCTTCCATTTTGTGAAATAGTTTTTCTCTAAGAGGATATATAAATGGTATTTGATCTATTTTTTATTTATTGGCCCAATCTCATAAAGTCCCTGTTGAGTGAATGGTTCTTCTATTGATATCGATTGCATAGGCATTGTTTCTCTCTTCATTCTTCCTGAATTTTTTTGACAAGAAATGCATTTTCTTATCATTGAATGTGAATCATTGAAGATAGTTGGACAATAATATATGGCTCTCATTATTCTATGTGTAGTAGTTATAGGTGCAAAGTGACCACCACAAATTCCTTCATGAAATTCTTTCATTAGTTTCTAAGCCTTTGTTACATAAACACATCTTAACAAAATTTTGTCAAAATTTCTATGAAACAAAATTTCAGCAACCAATACATATTTATTTCATTTCATTTTTAGTTCCCTCATTTCTCTTGGTGACATACCATTTGGGAATTGACCTGATTTTAAATAGAAAATTGCATCATTAAACCATTCAGGAGTTGTTGTAGATGATTGTGTTGAAATTCATATGGTCCCATTTAATGAATCAGTCCCAGCAATGAGCTTACACAACCCTTGTCCTTTGACTGATTTTAGTGGCTTGATCTCAATATCATACTCCTGAATTTTTGCAAGCCAATTTTCCCATTTGCCTTCTCTCAACTATTGATTGAGAAGCATTTTTACTAGAGAAGTAGGAACATATGCTATGATATGGGATGACGGAATATAAGTTTTAAAGTGAGCCATTGCTTTGACTAAAGAAAGATATTGCTTCTCTATCTCTGAATACTTCAATTCATAATCATGAAGAATTTTTCTCATGAATCTTATTGGTAATTCTTATCCTTTAATATTTCTCTATGTGATAATGGAAGCAATAGTCTCTTCAAAAGCAAACTAATATATAATGAAATATTTACTAAAATTCGGAATGATCAATACAGATGTGGTGATTTCATGCTTGATGTTTGTGAATTATCTTTGTATTTCTTGGGTCCATTAAAATCTATGAGCCTTCTTAAACAATGCATGTATTGGTTTGACAATTGTTGCATAATATGGGACCAATCGTTTCATAAAATTTATATTGCCAAAAAATGATTGCACTCCCCTTTTTGAAGTCAAAGGATTTAGTTCATTGATAGCCATGACTCTTTCAGGATCAATATGTACACCTTCTTTGCTGACTATAAGCCCCAAAATCTTTCCTTATTAGACAACAAATAATCATTTCTTTGGATTAAGATAAATTCCATATAGTCTGCATCTTTGAAAAACTTCTCTTAAATGATGAATATGTTTTTCTCTGATCTTAGAATGAATAGTGAGGTCATATTGATAATATTCCATAAATTTCCCAATCATATCTTTAAAAGCATGATACATAGCTCTCTGAGAGGTTTCTCCATCATTTTTCAAGCCAAAGGGCATGCAAGCATATGCATGTCTCCCAAGGTGTTATAAAGGCAATTTTTTATCTATCCTCTTCTGCAACTAGCACATGATTATATMTTGAAAATCCATCTAACATGGACATCAATGCTAAGGYGGTGACTTGTTGAAACAACATTTCCATGTTAGGAAGGGAATAATTATCTTTAATTCTTTCCTTGTTCATATCTCAAAAATCAACGTACAACCAAATTTATCCACTCTTCTTTATCYTGATGATAGGTTTTGACAACCATTCTGAATGCCTAATTAGGAATATTATTCCATCTTTCTTCAATTTATCCAATTCAACTTTCACCAAGGGTTTCAATTTTGGATTTATTATTCTTAGTTTTTGTTTGAATGGCTTAGTCCCTTCTTTCAATGGTATAATATGATGGAATATTGGTTTATCGGAATCCTTCAAATCATCGTAAGTCCAAGAGAAAACATCAAATAATTCTTTGAACAAGGAGGTGAACTGGTCAATATCCTTTTGTGTGAAGTCAGTTACGATATTTACATATCTTGGAGATTCTTCAGTCCCAATATTTATCTTTTGAGTTTCTTGTACCCTTCTGGTAGATACTTCTTCTTTCAAAGTTGATGTTTTGATTTGATCATCTCTCGTGAAGAAAGATTCAAAATTGGAAATATTTTTTGATAGATGTGTATGATTCTGATCTTCAAAGTTTTCCACATCATCATTTGCATCGACCAAGAATTCATCTAATTCTTCATCATTTTAAAAAACTTGGAGGTACTATTTATTATCAGGAACCGAGGGTCTAGAAATTATTTTGACTTGGAAATTATTATGGCTCTATAAATCATCAGGATTAAAAAAATATGTTGGAATATCCAATGAGTCTTCCTTTTGATTTCTTTCTCTCGAGATAAATGATATATTGAATGAGATGAAAGAATTCATTAATCCTCTACTCTTTTGGCATAGAGTATCAATTGCTCTTTTTTGATCTTACATTTTTTCCTTATGTGATTTATTACAAGTTCAGAGTCATTGATTATGATTAAGTGTTTGATCTTCATTTGGAGTGAAAGAGCAATTCCTTGTATTAGTTCTTCATGTTCATCCTCATTATTCGTACAAGGAAACTCAAGTTTAATAGCATGAGGATGTATGAATACTTTGGAGATTTAGAAAATAATTCCAAATCCACTTCCTAAACTACAATAAGCACCATCAAAATACATTCTCCAGAAGCCTTCAAAAGATTCTTCTTTTTTTGTTTTGGAATATCTAGTTGTTCTGATTCTAGCACAACATAATTCCCTCTACCTACATCGACATAACCTTGCATCAACTCATTATCATTTTTCTTAAAATATAATGGTTTTATTGGTTCCCTTTGAACCCTCAACATTGTTCCATATTTGTTAGGTAACATCATGCAACTCCCATCATTCATGATGTACCCTCAAATCAATGCAGACCAATCTCTACCAAGAACTACACCATAAGCCAAAGGAAGATCGACTAATGTAATTGTGATATGTGGGGAATAAGTTATCCAAGCATACAAATATTTAATATCTCCATATGTCGGTACTTTTATTGAATCAATGGAATAAATATTATCCTTGGTTTCATAGTACTTGGTACCGCCCATCCCAAATGCTTCCATCACTAATAATGCAATGATATTGTTTGTAGTTCCAATATCAATCATGCAATTATGAAGGACCACATCATGATTCTCTATCATGATATAAAAAGGTGGGACTTTACCTTTTGGTCTTCCCATTGAATTATTTTGTTATTACCTTGAACTTGATGCAACAAATTCCATTCTATGGATTGGCTCATCTAAAATTTTAAGGATATTTTTTCTCTGTTGCGGGATTTTTACAATTTCCATGAATGGAAAAGTAATCCTTAATTTTGACAGATTATCTATTACATTGTATATCATTTGTGGAGGATTATTAAATTGAGTTACAACCGGTTGTCCCTTATTCTCCTCTGCTCCACTCGGACTTGTCTTTTCATTTTCTTTATCTGCATTTGTTTTCTTTTTTCCCTTTTTCCATGTTTTCTTTTATTTTGGATTTATTTGCTTGTGCTCTTGTTTGCAAAACATTATCTTGTGATATATAGTTTTTTTCATTCTCATAAAATATATACATGGACAACTCACATTCATCCGTCTGTAAATATTCAATAATTTCTTCTTGAATAAAATCTGCCTCTTGATTGTCAGTTATTTGATCTTAAAAAAAATATTCTAAAACTACAACATTTGGATTTTTCACCCTAGGTGATCTTTGTTTGAACTTTCTATTTGTACCATCATTTCCTATTCTTTGTCCTTGAACAGTGTTTCTCCTATGTTCTTAAATAGGGATTCTTGGATTAGGGGAAAAATTTTCATTTCTTCTTAATCGCGTTGTTTTGCATATTTCTAATGGTTCAGTTCATATTTGTTATTTCCATGTCTCTTGCATCATTGTTGGATCATTTGTCACATTAGGAATTACTCCTTTGAGTATCCCTCCTCCAATTCCTCGATATCAAATGTTTTGTGTTCTTTGATCTTCAACTCTTCTTGAAGATGATGATCCTTGACTTGAGATATTGAGCATATCAATTTCTCTTTGAAATATACCAAGAATGATATCTGGATCTGCATTAGTCTCTAACAAAATTTCTTCCATTTTTGTTGATTTATTCATTACTCCATTTAAATCCTCAATTTGTGAAGCTTCGATCACAAACTTGACGTTTGAAGGCATTGCATTTTTGTAGCATCCAAGTATGAATGGAGTATTTGGTCTATTATTTTCTTGTGTCTTATGAAGGGTTCTTAAAAATAAAAAAATTGAAATCTTGGATCTTTTCACCCTTTTTCAAATGGATTTGAGTGAATTTTGTTAGTAGAGTATGATATGCTTTTGGAGGAACATACATGGTTAAAAATACCTTCTAAATCATCAAAAGAAGAAATTGAATTTACTGGAAGGGATATTTATCATTCATGTTCTTGGTCTATCAGTGTTTGAATAAATAATCGAACCATTACATCATCACATTCAACCAAATGAATCTCACACATGCTCATAAATTTTTCCATATGTTTCTTTGGATCAACTGATCCATCTCCTGGGAATGTTGGAAATAACACTTGTGGGAGGGTTGGAAATTGATGTTGTTCACCGTAAATATTTAAAGTTATATTTCTAACCTTTCTCCATTTAATTATTTGTCTTCTTTCTTCATGATTCTCAAGAGGGTCTTGATTTCTTTCTTCTCTATCAGCCATGATTTGATCTTTTTCTTCTTAAATGGTTGAATTTCTCTGTTTCTTTCACGTTGTTTTCTTTTGCTCCTCCTTATTTTTCCTTTATATGATTCCAACTTCAATTTCTCTTTCCTCTTCGTGGGAAAGAGTTTCCAGGATCTCTCAAGTTCTTCACGACTTTGAGTTGTAGTCAATACCAAATCATATAATTGATGCAAAACACTTGTCTAATTTCCTAATCCAACTTGCAACTGGGGTTGATTAGGTTGAGGTTTAGTAATAAATAATTGTGGTCTAAAACCATGTTTTTGTATGTTCCCTAGTATTGTCACCAAAAATGTTGATGTTTGAGTCGATTAATATCGAAACAGAAACCTCATGAGGATAAAATCCCCCTTCATTTTTATAGAGGTGGTACTCCTCTTCGAATTCTTAAAATATTTATCTTGGAAATTGTTGAGAAAAATGTAGGAGAATGTTAATAAAAAAACTCCAGATATTTGTTATTCAAATAAAGAAAGAAATATATTTTCAAAAGAATATAAGCATATCAAAGATTTCTTGAGAAAGGGACTAGGAACCCACTCATAAAATATTGTTGTAGAAATATTATACACAAATAAGAAAATTATATCACAAATCTCACATCCATTACAATATTTAATAATTTGATCACATTCAAGAAAAGGAAGACGAATGACTCAGATATAGGATAACTTTAAAAGATTCTTTCTGATAAAATCAAAATAGGATTTTGATAGGTCAACTTCAAATATATTTTATTCAAATGCTCATAGTTCAAATATACAATTAAAATTAACCCTGACATAGTTCTATTGGATTTCTCAAAAATAATGTGTTTTTGATAGTCTTATAAAAATAATGTGCTCATCCAAAAGGGAATGGGTTGGGGCTCCCATGAACCATAACATATAAAGAAGAAGACAGGAAGAGAGAGAACATCATGCGAAAAAAGTGTAAACAAGGTAAGACCTGGAGAGAAGATAAAAAGGAAAAATTATAATCTGGTTATATTATTCTTAAAACAGATAAAAATATAACTAGATGAATTCTGAAAGGACAAGGAAAGGGATGCAATCAATTCAGAATTATTGTAATGGAATCTATATTCTGTCATTTTTGGGCCATTGTTTCTCTTATACTTTGTCTGGTGATATTTTATTCACCATTACCAACTACTTATGTTTGATTATCCTTGGTAATTTTGGTTAAGGATGATTCTAACCATTTTTCAATATAATCACGTAAAGGAGAAACAATCACTTATTGCTTAACTTTTATATCAAATAAGGTTCCTTCAATTTATCTATAATCAATTGAAAGTTGTTGTAATGTAATTTCAATGTCTTCATTTTTATTTACGTACTCAAAAAGCCAACTTTCAATGTCATGTTATGTGTGAGGTTAGAAGGGAAATTGATGGTTGAAATACATTATAACTCTGAGAGGAGAGGATTCATTGAAGTAGATCCATTGAAATTTCTCGAACAGTTGATCCAAGAACAAAAATTGTCAACATATATCAAGAAAGAGTATCATCTTCCTGATTCAGGCATACTCATGCCCATAAGTGATGTAAGCATGGCTGCCAAATAAAGTACACTGCAGATCCATGGAATATATGAAAGTATGACTGATGTCCATGGCCAAGAATTTTTACTTATACAACTAGCAGTTATTGTTCTTCTTTTTTATTATAATCATTTATCACATTATATGCATAAATAAGATCACTGAAAGAGAGGAAATCACATAAACAATAGAGACACATAGATTATCCTGGGAAACCCTCATGGGGGAGAAAACCCAAAAAAAATTCTTCAATATAGATAGAACAAAGACCGAACAGAATATCCTCCTCTACTCATTCACTAGGAAGATTAGTTCACCACTTGACCAATAAATACCAAGAGATAGACCATAAACCCTCCTTGACGCCACCCCCAATTGCAGCATCTTCTCCTCCAAGACTTAAGCACTGTAGATCTAGGTGTGTATATGTGCAAATGAGGTGCTAGCCTCTCTTATAAATAGTGGTCTAACTAGCCTATAATTAGGTCTAGGCCAACTTGTCACTTTACCCTCTTAATTTACAATTAATTTTCAAGGAACCATAGGGACGAATTTTACTAAGGCACAATAGGGCATAATTAAATATAACATAATAATATTATTTCATTTTCTCTTAGGTAGAATATTCTTCAAAGTTACAATATTTCAACACTCCCCATTAACAAGAAGGGTATTCTACTAACAACATTAATAACAAATGACTGGACTCAATACATCATCAAGAGGAGGGGAAATCATCATCAGCATCGGGAACACTCTCGGTCATTCTATAGGTCATCGGAATTTTTTCTCATCATCAACATCAGTAGAAACTAAACATCATCAACATCTGCAACATGAAGTTGGAGTAACATCATCATCATCAACAACATGAAGTTGGAACATCATCATCATCAAAAACATGAAGTTGGAATAACATCATCATCAACAACAACAACATGAAGCTGGAACATAAACATCAATATGTGGCAACAGAATGAGGCAGGTGCATCAACAAAAACATATGTGGTACTCTAACAGACCATCCTTACCAGACATTTGGGATCTGCCCAGGAATAATAATATTCCCTAGGATATAAAATCCTAACAAGATACCACATGGCACTCTGGCAGACCATCCTTACCAAACCTTTGGTATCTTCCTGAGAATCATAATATTCCCCGGGATATAAAATCCTAACTGAGCTACCACTACTGACCATAGCTGGCATATACATTCATAGGTACTCTAATAGACTGTCCTTACTGAACCTTCAGGATCTTCCCAAGGATGATCAGTCCCCTAGAATATAAAATCCTAACTGAGCTACCTGTTGTTGGTCAGGATACCATAGTATCATCAACATCACTCCCCCTTTCGAGGGAGGTCCTTTAGGACTACACTAATATTGTCTCGGAAGTACTCAAACTTCATGTGAGACAGAGGCTTAGTCAAAACATCTGCAACCTACTCATTTGTTCCAACATATTGGAGCTTCATGGCTCCCTTATGTACTAAGTCATGAATGTAGTGGTACCAGATCTCAATGTGCTTCATCTTATCATGGAACACTGGGTTCTCTGTAATCTTTATGCAAATATGGTTATCACAGTAGCATCCATCTCTAGGTCAAATGGACTTGTCAACATCTTATGAAGCCATATGACTTAACAATTGGTGGAGCATGCTGCAATTTACTCCGCTTCTACCGTGCTAAGATAAATAATGTATTTCTTCTTTATTTTCCATGAATTCATGGATGACCCCAAACTGAAACAACATCTTGAAGTGCTTTTTCTATCTGAAGCACTTCTAGCCCAATCTGAATCAGTATAGACATATAAATCGAAGTCACAATCTCTAGTATAATAGAGGCCATAGTCCAACATACCCTTAAGGTATCTCATCACATACTTTGTAGCTACAAGGTGAACATGTCTAAGCTCCACCAGATACTGACTCAAGGTGTTCACAAGAAATCATATATATGGTCTGGTATTCGTTAGATACATCAGCGAACCAATATTTTTTCTATATAGAGTAACATCAACTATTTCTGAAGAGGTATCATCCAATAACTTCATATTCGTCTCCATAGGAGTGGACATGGCTCTACAGTCCATCATATCGAATCTCTTCATAATTCCCAGAACATATTTTCCTTGATTAAGGATAATATCTTCTAGGTTTTTCCATAGTAAGCTCTTTGGAGATTGCTTCAACTTCCGAACATGAGTCTTCATGGCATGTACTTCAAAACCAATTTTTCACATCACATTGTACTAACCTGGTACACTTTCGCAGCTACAACTCAATCTACATAATCATGTGTTGGTTCTATGTTCTTTTTGCAAAGCACTATTTGTCTCACTTTCTGAGAGTATGTCCTCTACTTTTTCTGCAACTATTCCTTCTGGAACCAGGACTATGCACCTGCAACTTTTATTTATAAAGTTGAGAATGACTGCTCTATTCTCACTGTAGTTGTTGAAATCTGAGAGTAGCTCCTCTATTTAATCATGGCAACAACTTCATCTGAAATTGAGAGTGGTTGATACTGAAGGTAGATTTTCTTCTTTCATGGAGGCAACACAATCTCAAATACAGGGATTGTCATACCTTCTCCCTCTAAATCTCATATTGTATCAGAATCATGGTTATTTTGGTTGTCTCATGAACATTAGAACTATTTCTTTGATTACTGGAGAAAGTGAATATTCTTAGGAGATTTCATGTCTCCTAGAGGTTTGTGAAGCTATGATCTAGTCTTCTCAACTCATGTCATTTGTCTTCTGGTCTTGGAAGATGTCTCATTTTCCCATATGATCCTTTCTAAGATCAAGCTTACTCTGAGTCTTGATTTCTTCTTAGTCTACAAAAACTTCATAGTATTTGTAGGATATACTTGGTGTTGAATACAGAGTCTTAATATGAAAAGTTGAGCCATACTTCAAACAAATTCTTCTTCTTGTCAAGGTGGCTTCATTATCCTTTGACCCAGTCTATTGTGAGTTATATTCTAATTTTTGGTCATATTTGGATCCTTTTTGTTTTTACAAGCAATCTCCATATGAAATACGATGTATCTCAAAAATAGCTTCTTCTTCATCTTCTTTGGTACATGGATGTATATTAGAGGTAAATTATAGTGTTCAGCAGTTATCAAACTTCATATGTGCAAATTTGAATCTTATTAATTTAATCAATCAAATATGGAACCTGGAG